>APFE031618183.1:195275-222752 GCA_000404065.3 Pinus taeda | reverse complement strand
AGGATTAGTAGGATCTTGGGAAGCAAGAGGAGGATCGAGGGAATAATCAAGAGGTCTAAATGGATTAGAGTCAAGGAGGGGGATAGACGAGAGGGATTGTAGAATGGATGAATGACTTAAGGGGGAATCAAAGGGAGAGGAGCTGACGAGGAGGGGGCTGGAGGAGTAGATGTTTTATTCATGATCTCCTCTTTTTTACTGGTTCCCATTTTGTTTCTTGAGTTTCTACTTCTTCATGTTTTTTTCTTTTTGGAAATCTATTAGAAAAATGACCATAATCGTGACATACCTTGCATTTGAATGGTATCTGCTCATAGTCCAGTTGTTGAATGTGTGTCCAACTATCCACTTTCATCTTTAATGCTTGTGGGACTCCTTTGCCTAGGTTGAATTTGACGTAGGTCCTTGTGCAAGCATGCATATTCTCCTTTGGTTCTCTTTTTTCTATGTATTTTCCCACTGCATTTCCTATTTCCTTTATTGATTCATCTTCCCAGCAATGGAGGGGGAGATGAGGAAGACATACCCAGACTAGAACAACACTTAGGACATCAAGATCAGGGTCAAAATATGGCATCCACATATTTAGATATAGACCCCTTATATCCATGAAATAAGGCCCATTCCTGAATATCAGATCTATGTCCTCTTTAGTTTCAAAATGGAAGGTAAAAAATCCTCTACCACAAAATTAAATGGAGATTTTCCCATGGGTTGAATGTGACTAGTTCCTTTCAACCCATTTTTGCACATATTTTGGAGAGGGCCAAATGTCAATAAACTAACCCACCAAGCCTCTTTCCGATAATGAGAGAGTGACTCGTCAAGGCAAGGAAGGACGTAGAATGATTTCGAGAATATGTTTAATTTTTTTACGAATTTGGAGACAACAGGTCTAGTTCGAGCAGGTCCTAATGAATAAATGAGACTGGTGAAGGTTGAAGCAAAATCTTCTGGAGGGTGTTGAGCCAAAGGATGAGATTCAGGAGGAGGAACCCCTACCGGAGTAGACTCTGGAGGGGCCATGGTGGTGGCAGGAGACCAAGGATGTGAGGAGCAAAGCAGTTCGACTCAGGAAGTAGAGCGTGGGCCCAAGTTTTTTAACCAATTAACCATTTATTATTAACCAAATGGAAAATATATTTACTAATTTAAATATATTTACTAACCAATTAACATAATTATTAGCATTGGTAAGTTTTCATAATATAAAACCGTGTTTATTAGTCGAGGGTTGGACTTATGTATACATATAAAGCAAATGAATGTTTCAATATTTGAATCTGAGTGTATGCAATAACAAAAATAAATTAAGTATGAGAAGATACAAATCTAAATCTAAATATATTTAATAAAAATATTATTACTAACAATATTTATTTATTAACCAATTAACATATATATTAGGCATCAACAAGTTTCATAATATAATTGTGTTTATTAGTTGAGATTGGACTTAATATTGTATATATATATAAAATAAATGCTTCAATATTTGAATATGAGCGTATACAATAAGAAAAAAAAGATTAAATATAAGAAGATACAATCTAAATCTGAATATATTTAGTAAAAATATTATTACTAACCAATTAATCATAAATTACTAATGAAATATATTTACTACTCTAAATATATTTACTAACCAATTAACATAAATATTAGCATCACAAAGTTTTCATAATATAAATTATGTTTATTAGTCAAGAGTTAGACTTATGTATATATTAAAAGCAGATGAATGTCTCAAGAATTGAATATGAGTGTATGCAGTAAGAAAAATAAATGAAGTATGAGAAGATACAAATATAAATCTAAATATATTTAGTAAAAAAAATATTATTAACCAATTAACCATTTATTACTAACCAAATATATTTACTAATCTAAATATGTTTAATAACCAATTACCCATTTACTAATCAATTAACAAAACTATTAGCATCACCAAGTTTTCATGATATAAAACTAGGTTTATTAGTTGAGAGTTGGACTTGTGTATATATAAAGCAAATGAATGTAACAATGTAAACTATGATGAATGGAAGAGGAAAGGTTTCAAAAGAATGAGAGATGGCTCTGAAGCATGATGGTGATGACGAGTATGGCTGACCGGATGTGGAGGCAGACATGTGCGGCAGATGGCAGGCTTGGGGGTTTCCACGTAGTTTGGTCCTAGGGCTACGACCATCCCTCCATTAACCCTACTCTCTTTGGCCTACAGTGGGTTTACTACATTTTGCAGTGACGATTTTACTATTACCTCAATTCCCCATTTAGGGCTGCCTCCCCCCTTGCTATCACCTTTCCATCCTTAACATTTACAAGCAACTAGCGCTAGTATACCCCCGACAACAATGGACCTCAATATTGCCGACTATTTGGAGGACCCTTTTCCGGAAGGATCAGTCTGGTCATTGCCACATTTTGAAAGGGTAGACTACATTCTATTTAGTTGTGAGCTGAACAAGACTATTATTGACCTGCCTCTTATCTCAAGGCTGTTTGGCCACTCAGTCATATTGTCGGACATTTCCCCTACTTGGTTGTTCCTCTCTACCCCGCTGGCTTCCCCATCCTCATTAGGGTTTGTTACGGGTTGTCTAAACCCTAACCTCTTGAAGTCTTAGGCTGACCCTCCTTACATTCCCCTCACAAGTGGACCTTCCTCTATTTTGCACTGTTCGTTAGCTCCCCCACATTCGGCACCTCCGTCCTCGTCGCACAGCCCTGAACCCCACCCTGGAAACCCTAACAGCCCACTGGACCTCTCTGGCGTCCCTCAATCTTCCCCTCCCCTCAGCCCTAAGGATCTCTCTAACCCATGAAGCAACTTGGACATGAGGGTGCCACTATTGGAGGAAGTGAGGCCCCAAAAGAAGGCTAAGTGCTTCAGATCGAAGATATACGATGTTTTCCTAAGGCTAGAGGAAGATATACAGTTTGTGAAATCTATGGATATCGTGGATAGGGTCCTGGTCGGAAGGATTCATGGTCGAAACTACTCAACAGAAAGAGTAAAGGCATGGGTGTCTAAGGTATGGGGCCATTGACTTGAAAATCTACCCACTGTACAGTCATTCTTGTGGGATTGGTTTGCCTTTAGGTTTTCTTGGCCAAACCATACAAACTAGGTACTATCCTCATACTAGCATTTCGACTAAGCTCCAGTCCACCTAAAGCAATGGTCACCTCTTTTCGATCTGGAATATGAACAGCTGGGGATAGGACCAATCTGGGTTAGGTTGCCAGGGCTTCCCCCACATTTCTGGTTAGAAGAGATTTTTAAGAGAATTGGGAACTCACTCGGTTCGTATATGGGCTCAGATAAATCCTACCTCATTACATGGAAGATGTCTTATGCCTGAATTCTGGTACATATGGATACATGAGGGGGCCTACAAGAGTTTATTACTATCCAATGGAGAAACTTCACCAGAAAGAAAATATTGGACTATGAAGGTGTGCCCTATAGGTGCCGACACTACCATAAGGTCAGCCATGTATACAATGATTTTCCCCTAAACACAAAAAGGGGACAGAGGACAAGGGAAAATGATCAACATAATGAGACCCCTTTGAAGCCAACACAGCAAGCATAGATGACAGTGGAATAGTCAATTCAAGATGCAGCTGAGGGAATCGAAGAAGCTGACCTAAGTCCCAGAATGAAGCAGGGAAAAGTTCCACTCAGGCCACCCTCTCCGCCATTGACGAGAGCTCGGGTGGCTTCAAGGGAGGCATTTACCATGGGTACGACTCCTTCTATCTCTCCTTCTGGTATCTCTTCTTGTGATAATCTTAATGTATCTACATTGCATACTCATGTTATTTCTTCCCACCCTGTGGGTGATTCGATGAGCTCCCTCCCCCCTCCCTTGACCTCCCCCCCCACTTCCCTCATAGCATCCCTTCCCCAATTTACATTGCCCCATGGTGGCCCCTCCCTCCGCTGACCCTTCTCCCCAACCCACTCTTCCGGAGACCCTCCCTCTTTCACCTCAAGTGCCCTCCCCCTACACGGACCACCACTATCCGACGTGCTCTAATTTTCGCTCACTTGGCAAGGATGCGGTCGGATTTGGGATCATTCCCTTCCCTCATCTCCCAAAGCTTCCCCGTGGTCGACCTTCCCAACTCACCAAGGCTAAACATTAGGCTGGAGTAGAGATTGTCTCAGGCAGACAGACAAAAATCCCTTGGGGTCTTAGAGCAGAGGATGCCCCCTCCCCCCTCCCTCCATGAAGATCCTCTCCTTTAACTATAAGGGGCTGGCTAGCCCTGGGAAAAAACTAGCCCTAAGTTGACTATTATCCACTAAACCTGTGGACATCATCTTCCTACAAGAAACACTTGGACCAGCTAGTTCCATCACTCCTCTCTTGGAATCCTAGGTCTCGAACTGGTCTTTTCACTCCCTGGATGAGATGGGCAGATCAGGGGGGATATCATTGGGCTTTTGCACCCATTCTATACAGTTGTTAAATGTCTGGGGAGGGGTAGGTTAATTGGGCATTGACATCTACTCATCGACCCTGGAATCTTTTTTAAGGCTCTTCAACATTTATGGGCCTTGCCGAGACCGGGAGGTTTTCTGGAGGAATCTACTCACCTCCTCCACCATGCAAGGAGACAATATCATCCTCGGAGGTGATCTAAATTTCTTGATGGGTTACGTGGAGTCTTGGGGACATAATGCACAAATGGATACTTTGTCGGTATTTTTTGATAATTTACTAGACTCCCACAATCTTATTGACATTCCCACAGTAAAGAGCCAGCCTACATGGAGGAACAATAGAACTGGAGAGGCCATTTTGGCCAAAAGATTGGATCATTTTCTCATTCGTGAAGCTTTGGTCAACAGAGGCTATCACGTTAGATAGTGGGTTGGATCGGGAGGGGTCTTGGATCATAGGCCTATCTATTTGGAATTACAAACTACCCATAACAAGCCAAAGGCTCCCTTTAAGTTCAAATCCACATGGTTAAAGGATGCTAGTTATATGAAGGTAGTTAGTGACTATTGGAAGGCTCACCTAGTGGGCTCAGAAGGCCTCATTACAGAAGGGTTTGCGCGAAACATGAATGCCCTGAAGGAGCTTTCAAAAGAGTGGGCTAGAAGGAAAAAAGAACAGGATGAGCACTAGCTCAAATTAGCAGAAGAAGGAATAGCTAAAATGGAGGAGGATTCAGAGGGGATACTTTCCTCTCAAGATTAAAAGGACAAGTTGGCTGCCCTCCTCCAAAAAAGGGGCACAAATAATGAAATATAGAGAGGAGTGTTGGAGGCTTTGTAGTTGAGCAATTTGGCTCAAAGAAGGAGATGAAAACACTAAGTTTCTTCACAGACATGCAAATGTGAGAAAGGAAATTAACATTATATGGGAGTTCAAGAAGGAGGAGGGAACCTCTGTTAAAACCTTCTGGGGACTTGCATCTCTAGCAAGTGAACACTTCAAAGGAATTTACAAAGAGCCCTCAATCGGCACCCTAGCGGAAGTCATGCGCATTGCACAAACTTTCCCCAATTTTGTGGATGAGGAAGCGGAGCAGGATTTGACTAAGGAGGTGACTCTGGGAGAGTTGGAAGCAACCCTCAAATGGTTAAAAATGGATAAGAGTCTTGGACCACATGGATGGACTGTCAAGTTTTACACAGCTTTTTTCGACATTCTGGGATCCGACCTCCTGCGACTAATAAAAGAATGTCAAATGAGGGGTAGAATGTGGGAGAGCTTCAACTCTACATGTATAGCCCTCATCCCAAAATCTGACAATCCCCTGTCCTATGATGATTTCAAACCCATCTCTTTGTGCAATTGCATATACAATATCATAGCTAAAATGATTGCTAATCGCCTCAAGCCCATACTATCCGCCCATATTTCCTTGGAACAGTTTTCTTTCCTTCAAAACAGACAAATCCACGAGGCCATTGGCACTGCACAGGAACTCCTCCACTCTATTCAGACCAGGAAACTCAAAGGCATGATACTAAAGATCGACCTGTCCAAAGCTTTTGATAGGGTAAACTAGCTCTACCTTCGTATTTTGTTAACCCATCTTGGTTTCCCCTACTCCTTCATCAAATGGATCCTTTGCTGTATCATGAATGTATCCTTCAGCATGCTTATCAATGGCTCAACCTCCCCATTTTTCCATGCGGAAAGAGGACTGAAGCAAGGATGCCTACTCTCCCCATTACTATTCCTTCTTATCATGGAGGGTATCATCTGAACCATCGGAGAGGATTACAGACAAGGGCGAATAACGGGAATAAAAATTACAGATGACTGCACCCTTACCCACTTATTGTTTGTGGACGATGTATTGATTCTCCTAAATGAGGGAATTGGTGACACCACCTCATTTCGTTGTTCCCTCGGCATCTTCCTAAAAGCCACGAGCATGGTCTTAAATGAGGCAAAATCTACTTACTGCCACCGGATGCTCTTAGTGCGAGATCTAGTTTTCTCTCAGAAGATTTACTTTTGCAGAAGTGCCAATTGAAGAAGGGTTGAGTTATCTTGAGTATAGGCTAAAACCCCTTGGCTAAAAGGTAGCCGACTGGACGTGGCTCATATCAAAAGTGGAGAAGAGGCTCAACATTTGGTAGCACAAATATCTCTCCAAGGTGGGGAGGTTGATACTCATCAAGGTTGTCTTAGAAGCTACACCAGTTTATTGGATGACACTAGCTTGGATCCCTAGAGGCATCCTGTCTTGCCTTCAAGACATATGTTATCGGTTCTTGTGGAAAGGGAATCAGTTAAGGAGAATCTTTGCATGGAAAAGTTGGGAGTCACTAGCCCTACCAAAGAGCTGGGGAGGATGGGGTATTAAGAGGTTGGATGCTTTCTCACAAGCCTTGGTTGCAAAGTTAGGGTGAAACTACTTAACAGCAACAGTCTCTGGACGAAGGTAGCAGTGTCCAAATACATCCATCCACCAAGTGTGCAAGCTTGGATTAGGCAAGACACCAAGATGAATAACATCTCTATTATCTAGAAGGTAGTCAACAACACTAAGGAGCTCATTCGTAGTGGCCTGACATGGAGAATTAGATCAGGGGAAAAGGTACAGATTGGCACAGACCCCTGGGTGGGCTGTGGCAACACTCATAGGCTCACTGAGGGCCTGAGAGGACATTTACAGGCCAATGGCATTATGTACATTAATTAGATCACAAATGAGGCACATACTACCATATTTCAGCAAGCTTGGAGAACTGCCACTGAACTGAATATCCCTGGATGTTGGCAGCAGGAATGGTATAATTACACAAATGCATTGACAGAGGCTCACATTAGCACAACCGAGGGAGAGGACAAGCTTATCTGGGCATATGATAAGCATGGTACTTGCTCCCCTAAGATAGGTTACAAAGTGTTGATGGAGGGACACAAACCACAAGAACTAGTACAGTGGTGGAAGAAAATGTGGAAGTTGAAGGTGCCCCCTTGAACTAAATTGCTCATGTGGTGTATCCTCCACAACAAAGTCCCAACTGGGGCCAACTTGATGAAAAGATCTTTCTTAAGGCTATTCTAGTGCCATCTTTGAAAAAGTGACAATGAGGATACCAACCACCTCTTTCTCCAATGCCTTTGCACACAAGAACTATGGAATGGCTTCCTCAGTTCGATCTCCTCCGCAAAGAAATGGCAGGGTTCTCATCCCTCTGAAGCATGGAAAAACTGGTGCTCAACTAACTCCGTTAGACAAAAGAACATCCTACTCCTTATTAGTTAGGCATCTGGATTGCCAAGAACCAAGCCATTTTTCTTCAAAGACCCCCCCCACTAGCCCTCCATTACTACCAGACTACTAGCCAACTATAGCTCCATACCCAAAGAGGACTATCAACGGACCCATAGGAACATAACACTGGAAGTTATCAACTCAGCTCATCCATGGGCATACTTTGATGGATCAGCTCAGGAGGCTAGTTACGGAGGAGGGGATATAATCCATCTGTCTAAAACTCATGTATATAAAATACAAATGGGACGGGGAAGGGGGACTAACAACTTTGCAGAGCTTATTGTGGAAAAATCCCTCATCTTTTTTTCATTATCCAAAAACTACCATCATTTACAGCTATTTGGAGACTCACAAATCATATGCAACTGGATAAACAAAACATCTCATTGCAATGCATACTCTCTAAAACATATCTTGGATGAAACTCACAGACTCATAACATATTTTGATGTCTTTTCATGCCGTCACATCTATAGGGAACACAACACAGCCGCTGACATCTTATCCAAGGAGGCTGCGCACAGGGATGACACTTCTTGGTTGATCGTGGAGGAAAGATATGGAAACACCTATCAGTACTACCATAGGCCATTTATAAAGCTTGGAATACAATCTACAACTATGATTGCTTTTTTCACTTTTGGATCCATAGTTCAAATGATCATATGTAATTATTCACTATTTTATTTTCCTTATATTTCAGCATAGTAAGGGCTCTCTATGAAGAGCTTCATAGTATTTTCATAGACTTTTTAAATGAAAGCCTCACACATGAGGTGGAACACATGTTGAAATGGTTTTAGTTGTTGACAAGCACAGACCTGAATATTGTATATGCAATGCATCTGCAAAATGTAGTTTCTTTATCAATAAAGAAAGTGTGACTTTTTCCACAGGGACAAAAAAAAAATCTAAACTATGAAACTAGAACAGTGAAATCAAAATAAGAACTCCAGCCAAAAAAACCCAAAAAATATGAAAAACAACCCGAAAACGAAAAATTTTGATGCTGGAATAACGTTTTTTTAAGGTAAATTTTCAACATTTTTTAGCAATGGCATTAAGGGTAAAATATCATGACTCTGAAAAATCTTAAAATTCCAATGATTTTTAGACATGACATTAAAGATAAAACATCACGTCTCTGAAAAGCCTTAAAATTCCAACAATTTTCAACCATGGTGTTAAAGATCAAATATCATGACTCAAAAGCCTTTAAAATTTTGAAAATTTCTCAACCATCGAATTAAAAACAAAGATTATGACTATAGAAAACCTTAAGTTTTCAACATATTTCAACCATAGCATTTATGAAAATTTTCTATGAATAAAAAAACTTTAAAAATGAATACCTGAATGAAATTCATTATACCAAGAGTAATTTTTTTTCCAAATGGTAAAAGTATAACAACTTTAAAATCTTAGCCTAAGACAATTTGACACATTGCAACAAAAAATAAATTCAACTATCAAATTGACACGCAATGCAGGCAAACTTATCCATTGTAATGAAAGCTTAAAGGTCAACCATGAAATTAACACATTGTGGGTCGGACTAGATCCATTATAATAAATACTTTAAAATCAACTATCGAATTGACACATAATGGGATTGGGTTGCTAGTTGAGGATCGATATGGACCCTACAGGAAAAAATAAAATAAAGAAAAATAATAAATAAATAAATAAAAATGAAAAATACAAAAGAAAATAAAAATTAAAACATTGAAAAAAAACAAAAACAAAAAGTTAAAAAGTTTAAAAAATATATGACATGTAAATAAAAATATATTTTAGAAAAACATTGACTAAAGAAATTAAAACCACACTAGTTGATTTTGAAACGCGTCGACAAAGTTTATACATGTGATTTACCACCGAAACTTCTTCTTAAAAAAATTTAAACATTGAGAAGATAAAATAAAAATTAATAATCAAAGTAAATAAAAATATGTATTAAAATATAAAAAATTAGAAACATATAAAAAAATAAACAAATATATAAATTGACAAAAAAAAATAAAAATGTAAAAAAAACAAATTTAACTTAATATAATATATATATATATATATATATATATATATATATATAGTAGAAACAAATATTTCCAAAATAAACATAATTTTAAGAAAAAGCAATATTTAGAAAATTAAAAAAAAATATTAAAAAAAGCATAAAAAGTAATAAAAACAAAACAAAAAAAAATTAAAAAAAAACATTAAAAAATAATAAAAAAACGTTTAAAAAAATAAATTGAAAACAATTAAAAAAAAATAAAAACAAAAAACATTTAAAAAACATAAAAATAAAAAAATAAAATAAAATAAAAATTGGCCACCTTGGTGCTCGACAAACCCGAGGGGTGTGAGGGTTGATTCTCGAAAATGGCCATGCCACCCCAAGGCCCATTCGGCCATGACAGTGGGCGGGGAGGAAGCAGTTGCATGTAACTCTCTCCCCACCTACCCCGCAGCCCAACGGGACCCTAGGGTGATAGGGTGAATTCCCATAATCGTCCTTGCCAACCCAAGGCCCGTTGGGCTGCGTTGTGGGATGATTCTCAAGATTGACTTACCACCCCAAGAGATTGTTGAGCATTAGCTAGGTGATTTTTTTAATTTATTTATTTATCTATTATTTATTCATATATTTTTTTTATTTTTTTTATTTTGTTTTTGTTTAATATATAATTTTATTTACTTATTATTATTATTATTATTATTTTGTGTTTTTTCCTTTTTTTTCTCAATGTTTTAATGTTTTTTTATTTTTCGTCCGGGAATTAGAACAACTTGAAAAAATGGTTAAATAATCAACATTTTAAAAAAAAAACTTTGCATACTTTAGGACATAAAAAATTAAAGTGTCAAAAATATGCCTTAAGAAATTTATTGATGTTTTCCAAAATCCACATGAAATTACCAATATATATATATATATATTAAAAAAAAAACCACACTTAATACATTAGAAAATTTAAAGTGTCAAAAATAAGCGCTCTAAAAAAAGGGATCGATACATGATCAACACTTTAAATCAGTGCAAAAACTGCCATCATTTACAGCTATTTGGAGACTCACAAATCATATGCAACTGGATAAACATAACAGCTCATTGCAATGTATACTCTCTAAAACATATCTTGGATGAAACTCACAGACTCATAACATATTTTGATGTCTTCTCATGCCGTCACATCTACAGGGAACACAACGCAGCCACTGCCATCTTATCCAAGGAGGTTGCACACAAGGATGACACTTCTTGGTTGATCGTGGAGGAAAGAAATGGCAACACCTATCAGTACTACCATAGGTTGTTTATAGAGCTTGGAATACAATCTACAACTATGATTTCTTTTTGCACTTTTGGATCCTTTGGATCCATAGGTCAAATGACCATATGTAATTATTCACTATTTTATTTTCCTTATATTTCAGCACAGTAAGGGCTCTCTGTGAAGAGCTTCATAATATTTTCATAGACTTTTTAAATGAAAAACCTCACACATGAGGTGGAACACATGTTGAAATGGTTTTGGTTGTTGACAGGCACATGCCTGAATATTGTATATGCAATGCATCTGCAAAATGCAGTTTCTTTATCAATAAAGAAAGTGCGACTTTTTCCATGGGAAAAAAACAATCTAAACTATGAAACGGGAACAGTGAAATAAAAATAAGAACTCCAACCAAAAAAACTCAAAAAATATGAAAAACAACCTGAAAACAAAAAATGTTGATGCTGGAATAATGTTTTTTAAGGTAAATTTTCAACATTTTTTAAAAACGACAGTAAAAGCCAATTTTTTTGTGCAAAAAACACCCTAAAAACAAAAAGTGTTGACGTTGTAATAACGTCTTCTTTTTTTTGAGGTAGATTTTCAACATTTTTTAGCAATGGCATTAAGGATAAAATATCATGACTCTGAAAAATCTTAAAATTCCAATGGTTTTTAGACATGACATTAAAGATAAAGCATCACGTCTCTGAAAAGCCTTAAAATTCCAACAATTTTCAACCATGGTGTTAAAGATCAAATATCATGACTCAAAAGCCTCTAAAATTTTGAAAATTTCTCAACCATGGAATTAAAAACAAAGATCATGACTATAGAAAACCTTAAGTTTTCAACATATTTCAACTATAACATTTATGAAAATTTTCTATGAATAAAAAAACTTTAAAAATGAATACCTGAATGAAAGATTCATTATACCAAGAGTAATTTTTTTTCCAAATGCTAAAAGTATAACAACTTTAACATCTTAGCCTAAGACAATTTGACACATTGCAACAAAAAAATAAATTCAACCATCAAATTGACACAAAATGTAGGCAAACTAATCCATTGTAATGAAAGCTTAAAGGTCAACCATGAAATCAACACATTGTGGGGTCGGACTAGATCCATTATAATAAATACTTTAAAATCAACTATCGAATTGACACATAATGGGATCAGGTTGCTAGTTCAGGATCGATATGGACCCTATAGGAAAAAATAAAATAAATAAAAATGAAAAATACAAAAGAAAATAAAAATTAAAACATTAAAGAAAAACAAAAGCAAAAAATTAAAAAAGTTTAAAAAATAATGACATGTAAATAAAAATATATATTAAAAAAACATGACTAAAAAAAAATTAAAACCACACTAGTTGGTTCGAAATGGTCGACAAAGGTTTTCTAAATGTGATTTATGCCGAAACTCTTCTTAAAAAATAAAAAACATTGGGAAAAATAAAAACTAAAACACATAAAAATTAAAAAATTAATAACAAGTAAATAAAAATATGTATTAAAATATAAAAAAATTAAAACATATAAAAAATAAACAAATATAAAAATGTCAAAAAAAATAAAAATGTAAAAAAAAACAAATTTAACTTATAAATGATAAAAATATAAAAAATATATATATTTCAAAAAAATAAAGGTAGAAGCAAATATTCCAAATAAAACATAATTTAAGAAAAAAAAATGATATTAGAAAAAAAAAATAAATAAAAAAATAAATAAATTATAAAAAAAAAAGAAGAAGTTAAAAAAAATCATAAAAAGTAATAAAAACATGAAAAAACAAAAAAACATTAAAAAGAAATAAATTGAAAACAACTAAAAAAATTAAAAACAAAAAACATTTAAAAAACATAAAATTAAAAAAATAAAATAAAATAAAAATCGACCACCTTGGTGCTCGACAAGCCCCAGGGGTGTGAGGGTCGATTCTCGAAAATGGCCCTGCCACCCTGGGCCCATTCTGTAAGGACCTGCAGCTCCGGCTTGAAGTGCGATGCAGGAGGTGCGAACTTGACTTGGTTATGCAATGGAAATAATGCGCATAAGGAAGAGGAGGGCGAGCATGTATATATGTGTGATGGCATGGTGTTAAATGTATGGAGGCCGACCAACATTTGATGAGGGGCCGACATGATGTTTGGAGACTTTGCGATGAAGTGAGGGCGTTGGGCAAGTTGGCTGGGTAGCCTAGACTTCGTCCTACCCTTGGTATATATGGAGATGTGTTGGATGACATTTCAACACATTCGCTCATCACTCAAACATGTAGAGAAGGTGTAGAACAAGGTGAAGGCGCAACAAAGGAAGAGAGGCATGGTTTGGATATGCGCCCATCCTTGGGCAAGGTTGCATGGAGTTACTCGCTCATCTTGGTTTTAGGTGAAGGGCGCAGGCAGGGTCGCCCGGTGGTTGGGTGAGGCATGCACAGTGTATGTGTGGTGCCCGATTTGTGTGAAAGTACGCCCGACAGTGGAAACAGAGGAGTGCCCGATTTTTGTGAAGGTGCCCGATGGTGAAACGGAGGAGTGCCCGATTTGTGTGACAACTTGGCATGGGTTCTTGGGTTACTTGGGTGAGCACCCACCCATCGTGCAAGTGTGCATGGTGACTTGGTGAAGTTTTGAGATTGTGAACAGAGGTGTGTCTCGAGTAGAGGCGCCCATGTGTGGCGACTTGAAGGCGCACCCAAGTTGGGCAAATAACATGATCGTGCGATGAGGTAAACAAAGGGTTGGTGAGTCGTGCGGGGGTGCCGACGAGCTGGGCAACCGAGTTTGCCGAAGTTGTGAAAATTGGCTAAGTGTAAATTTGGGGTTTCCCAAGATTTAACTTGTACTTTGTAAAAGTGAAGATTGTATAATATATTGATTCGGGCAGACTCATATTGCAGGGAGTTGCCCCTCCCTTTATACTGTTGTGCATTTCTCTTGTATAATGTTATTGGTAATGAATGTTTATTGGTATTCATTGGTATAAAGGAACACATTAATAATGCTTGGTTTCGAAACACAAACTAAGTAGGAAAAGTGGAATATTAAGCGTAATCTAGAATTGTAAGTATTGGTGAAAAGAAAACGATTGGTAGTGCTGCACCTCTCTATAAGTGGTTAAAAGACTACCACAGGTGTAGGGGCATGACAGTTGGTATCAGAGATGGCTGATGACCCAGTTGACGATGAAGTGTTGATCCCACTGTACTATCGTGACAGTTGGTATTAGAGCTTAGTTGGAGCTGGTGAGCAAGGTCGCTCGTGACGAAGTGACAGTGGAAGCAGGTACTTGTAGGTGAAGGAAGCTGTTTCACACAAGTGGAACAAGGGCTAGTTCATGGTTGCGGGGAACTTGGTGAAGTTGGTGAATGGTGAAATAGGTTTAGCAGGGGTGAAGCTTAGTGCTTGGGCCAAGCTGAGCGACAAGACATAGCAGGTTTGGAAGAATGCGAAGGGAGACTCTTTCTTACCTTATACAGGTTGAAGCAGATGAAAGAAGAGAATCCCCAGATTCGAGATAAGCTTGAAGTCTTGGAAAAGAATGTTGAAGATGAACTTCTTCAACTTGCTTGGAAAATGGAGCAAGATGAAATTGCATATTGTGCTAACAAGGAAAAGGAAGTTGTGATGATCGAAGATGTTGCAGATGTGACAACGATGGAGGATGAACTTGAGATTGATCAAGTTGGACCAGGATTGTGCAGTTTGCAGACATGGATGGATAGAGATACTCATATGGAGGAACCTCATGATGACGATGAAGTAAGTATTGATACTTGTGTTTCACTGGAGCATTTGGTAGATGAATCGTATGCAGGGAAGGGCAAAATCAATTTTTCGACGCTAGGGAGGATCTTTCCATGGATGTCTATGATAAAACCTTGTATGGAGAAGTAAGGATTGTTGATTGTTGCAGGACTTGTTGGGGCTATTTGTGACCTTATGCTAGAAGGTAAAAAGGCCCGTGACAAGGGATGAACATGATGATTGTTGCAGAGGAATGGGTCATGCTTTAGCCACATGGAGAATTGGCTAAGTGCCCGACATGACTCATGGACAGATTGGAGGGAACACACTTGGGTATGATGATACTTGGGTGGACTTCTCATGGCCGAGACCAAGAGATAGTCTTGGTGGAACCTTCAGTGGGGGAGCTATGATGGAAGGGACTCGTGATGATGATGATATGGTTGGGTGACCAAGTTCACTAGACCGAAGATTGCAGGCTTGGATGAGGATGACCGATTGTTGTGATGAGTCTACTTGGTTGGAATACATGAGCAATAGTCATGGACATGAGGTTGGAGACATGGAGCATGGCAGTCTTATGCAGGGACATTATGCGAGAGCACTTGTAGAGGTGTCACTTATGGGCATCCAATGAGTAGTGCCAAGGCAAGGATGTTGTGCAGGTAGATTTGCTGGTGTGACATGGAGATGTTTTGCATATGATTCGATGGAGAGGTTGTGCACTCTTGTACAACAAGGCCATGGACTTGGATGGGATTGTGAGCAAACTATGGAGCATTCCTACTACATGGGGAGCTAAGGCATCTTGCAGAGACCTTTGGGTCGAGACTTGTATGCTTGTTGAGATGTTGGTTGGAGATGACTCATGGAGCTCATGATGACATGAGGTTGTGACTTTAGGGACTTCATATATCGTGGACTTAGAGGATCTGATGCATTGAGGAGCTGAGGTCAAAGACTTTGATGCAGGATGGGGTGCATACTTTCAAGTACATGTATGGGAATGGCTTGAAAGAGTGACTTGATGTGGAGGATCAATATGAGACACTTTGGAGTGATGGAGTTACGACAATGATGATGCCTTGGTGGGACACTTGGGCATGGGTTGAGCCAAGACTCAACCACTTTTGACACATGGGAGCTAATTGATCTATGATCAAGGGCAGCACATGGATAAATAAGACAGGTATATACTTGTTTCTATGGCAAGCTTGAGATGGCACATTGCAGATATGATGGAGGTTGCTTCATGGACCTGGATGTGGCACATCGAGAGTTGGTTTGAGGAGGAGATCTCTTCATATTGAGGAGATACACATATGGATGATATTGGGATAGATGTGGCTGATTTTGTACAGCACATTAGTACCGGACGTCATGGACAGCATGTTGCAGATGAGATGAGGACTACTTCATGGACCTGAGCATGGCTTACACTTGTATGGAGATGTATTCTTCATCGAGTTGAGGATGTGACGGGATGTTTTGAGAAACAACTGATGGTGGCATGAGGATGTTCATTCTCATGGTTTGAGCATGACAGTTGGACTAATCACTCGACTAGTTCAGACATGGGGTCGCGAAGTGTACAGAGATGTGTTAGCATTGTGTTGGAGTATCATGGCAGCAGTTCACATGGTGAAGACACATGATGAGGTCGACACGAGAGGTTGCAGGAAGCATGTAGCTTGAGATGGAGGGACCAGCCTTCCACGATGGGGAGCAGCATGTGGAGATTGCTATGAGATGGTCGATGATCATGGATTGAGATTATTTCCGAAGTTTGACATACTGATGGGGAGTATACCTTGGTATGGTGATCTTGGTGACATATGGTTGTCGGGACAAGACATGATGGAGACAGTGGTTCTACATATGTTACAGGGATGTTTGCAGTAATTGGAGGAGTTGACATCATGGATGAGACAGTTATTGATCTTGGTGGAGCTACCAAGATGGTATGTTGTCGAGGACGATAACGACTTCAGGTGGAGGAGGATGTAAGGACCTGCAGCTTCGACTTGAAGTGCGACACGAGAGGTGTGAGCTTGACTTGGTTATGCGATGGAAATAATGTGCATAAGGAAGAGGAGGGCGAGCATGTATATATGCGTGATGGCATGGTGTTAAACATATGGAGGCTGACCAACATTTGATGAGGGGCCGACATGATGTTTGGAGACTTTGCGATGAAGTGAGGGCATTGGGCAAGTCGGCTTGGCAGCCTAGACTTCGCCCTACCCTTGGTATATATGGAGATGCGTTGGATGGAATTTCAACATATTCGCTCATCGCTCAAACATGTAGATAAGGTGTAGAACAAGGTGAAGGCACAATAAAGGAAGAGAGGTGCAGTTTGGAGATGTGCCCATCCTTGGGCAAGGCCGCACGGAGTTAGTCACTCATCTTGGTTTTGGGTGAAGGGCACGGGCAGGGTCGCCCAGCGGTTGGGTGAGGCATGCACGGTGTATGTGTGGCACCCAATTTGTGCGAAAGTACACCCGACAGTGGAAATGGAGGAGCGCTCAATTTGTGCGAAGGTGCCCAACAGTGAAACGGAGGAGCGCCCGGTTTGTGCGACGACTTGGCACGGGTTCTTGGGTGACTCGAGTGAGTGACCGCCCATCGTGCAAGTGTGCACGGTGACTTGGTGAAGTGTTGAGATTGTGAATAGAGGTGTGTCTCAAGTAGAGGTGCCCATGTGTGGCGACATGGAGGTGCGCCCAAGTTGGGCAAATAACACGATCATGCGACGAGGTAAACAAAGGGTTGGTGAGTCATGCGGAGGTGCTGACGAGCTGGGCAACCGAGTTTGCCGAAGTTGTGAAAATTGGCTAAGTGTAAATTTGGGGTTTCCCAAGATTTAACTTGTACTTTGTAAAAGTGAAGATTGTATAATATATTGATTCGGGCAGACTCATATTGCAGGGAGTTGCCCCTCCCTTTATACTGTTGTGCATTTCTCTTATGCTGTTGATAATGAATGTGTATGGGTATTCATTTGTATAAAGGAACACATTAATAATTCTTGGTTGCCAAACACAAACTAAGTAGGAAAAGTGCAATGTTAGGCGTAGTCTACAATCATAAGTATTGGTGAAAAGAAAACGATTGGTAGTGCTGCACCTTGCTATAAGCGGTTGAAAGACTACCGTAGATGTAGGGGCGTGACACATTCGGCCAAGACAGTGGGCGGGGAGGGAGCAGTTGCATGCAACTCCCTCCCCGCCTACCCCTGCGGCCCAACGAGACCTTGGGGTGACAAGGTGAATTCCCATAATCGTCCCCGCTAACCCAGGGCTCGTTGGGCCACATTGTGGGCCAATTATCGAGATCGACTTGCCACCCCAAAGATTGTTGAGCATTAGCTGGGTGATTTTATTTATTTATATTATTATTTATTATTTTTTTTAATTTAAATTATCTATATTATAATATATATTATATTAATCTTTATATCTTTAATTTTTTATTTTTTTTTCTTTGATATGTTTTTTATATTTTTTTACCTTTTTTAAAATCTTTTTATGTTTATTAATATAATTTTTATTACTTATATATATTATTATTATTTTTAATTTGTGTTTTTTTTCCTTTTGTTTCTTTAATGTTTTAATGTTTTTTAATTTTTTTGTCCGGGAATTAGACAACTTGAAAAATGGTTTAAATAATCAACATTTAAAAAATAAAAAAATATGGATATTTAGGACAAAAAAAAATTAAAGTGTCAAAAAAATATGCCCTAAGAAAATTATGATGTTTTTCAAATCCACATGAAAATTACCAATATTATATAATATATATATAATATTAATATATATATATAAAATATTATATTATATATATAAAACAAAAAAACAAAAAATCCACACTTTATACATTAGAAAATTTAAAGTGTCAAAAATAAGCGCTCAACACTTTTCAAAATTAGTACGAAAATCATTAAAATTTTAAAAAAAATGTTCATACTTGATATATTAGAAAATTTAAAGTGTCAAACATATGTTCCAAAAAAAGGTGTATTTTGAATCAACACTTTTCAAAATCAGATGATTTTTTGCTACCTCAAAAAATGGGTACTCGACATAGTTGTCATTTGATAGTTTACATTGTTATGTTTCAAGATTTCAATCTAGCATATACAAAAAGAAAAAACCTCAAGGGCATGGGAAAACCCTTTTCATGTTCCCTTATTCATCACATTCCACATTAATCATACAAGCTACAATATGGTGAAATTAGGCAGTCATAGTAACCGCTCTAGTTTGGGTGAAGGTTGCTACAACACAAATGGAATTCACTCCTTTGAGGATGTTATTCAACTGATTTATTAGTATTAGAACATGATATTATAGTTAGTTTTATTTTGGTATGGTTATCATGTAAAATTTTCCAATAAACTTGGATTTGTGTGTACATCTCAAAGCAGGGTATGTATTTCAGTTTTTTTCTTTATAAATAGAAGTTCTTCTTCGTCTATCTTTTTGATCTAGGTTTTCTTCCTCTCTGTTTCTTTTCAATGTAGATTTTTCTCCTCTCTTGTTGTTTCTTTAGCTAAATATTAAATGGCTTTGAATTTTTTGGATCTTGTAAACATTACAACTAAATATACCATCCCTTCAATCTATACGTATCTAACCTCTTTATTGAATTGTGGTGAATGGAAAAAGGGATCAAAGCCACCGGATCTAAGAATCATTACTCATTAGATGCACTTGATGATAAAAACCTTTTTTTTTACATTATGAATTTTAATTGTTAATGTGTAGAGATAATCAACCATACTTATTTTATTACCAAAAGCCAATACTTTTCCAAACAAAAACTATTATGGTTCCCAAAAGAAAACAGGCAAAAGGAGAGCATGCAAGAGGAATTGGAATGTAGAAAAACTATACAAAGTTACCTGTACCATTGTGTGTTGAGTCTTGAATTTTTAATTCAAATTCCACTACTTTGAGAACAACCTTGTACCACTATGTGTTGAGCCTTGACTTCTTAATTCAAATTCCACAACTCTGGGAACAACTCTCGTGCATTAGATATGACTATGACTAAATAGATGCAAACATCGAAGATGGAAAGAACATTACTGAATCTTTAAATAGACATGGAAATAAGACTCTTGAATTTTTAAATAGAGATTAATTATCTATGTTTGAAGATTTTTGTGGTAGGGTTTTAATAGGTGAGGATTCAATGAAATATTCACAGTAGTCATTTTTATATCTACGTTTTGAGTCTCAAACAAGACTCATCATCAGGATATGGTGTGAGAGAAGGACAAAAAGGAGAAAGAAACAAAGAAATACAAATACAAATTAAAATCAAGTGGAAAAGAGTGGAGGCCGACATAACAAATCAAAGAGAAATAAAAAGCAAAAATTAATGAAGAATAAGATGAAAGAAATAAAAAGACAACAAAAAAACACAAATAGAATAAATAATAAATAAGAAGAAGGGAATTGTATTAAGAAAAATAGAAAATAGGAGAGAAGGAAGAAAATGAAGAATAACAAACAAAGGATGATGAAATTAAAAATAAAAAATAAATTATATAATAGAATTAGGAAAATTATAAAAGGAAAGCATAATAAAAGAAAAAATATGAATAATTGATAGAGTAAAGCGAAGATAAAGGTAAAATGGAAGAAAAATGATCAGAGAGAAAAAAAACAGAAGAAAGGGAAGCCTATAAAGATAAAAGAACCCTAAGAAAAGAATAAATGAGTTAAATTAAGAAAGGAATGAATGAAATAAAAGGGAAAGTATAGAGGAGGGAAAAAAATATAAAATAAAAATAAAGAGAGGAAGAAAAGTAATAATAAAATAAAATAATACAATAAATAAAAATAAAAGAATAAAGTAAAATAAGATAGAAATAAACAAACAAAATAAAATAAAGAACATTTTTTTACAATAAAGTAAAACAAAGGAGAGAGTGCGGGAAGAAAGGAGAGTAAAGAAACAACCATTGGATATGTGAGATTAAAGGGATCTAGTTAGTGCTTACCTTAGTACCACCAACTCTGTTTAGATTGTCAGGGTGTTCGATGATCTCCAATGCTTCTCTAATTTTGTGTTTGAAATAATAATCTTCTTTAGTAATGATGTTAGGATCTTCAAGGCATAGGTGGTGCATATTTTTGGATGAATAATCAGAAAGATATGACGAACGTATTCTTTCATTCTTAATGTCAGCTTTATGTTCTTTGAATCTAATCTTAAATGATTGACCAGTCTCCCAAATGTAGCACTTTCCATAGGAACAATTGATCTTGTAGACCCCCTTGAACTGAAGTTGATGAACCTTATCTTTAACTGATCTCATTTTATGTCTTATGGTCTCCTTTTTGACCATGTACCCAAAAATGGGGGTCATTTCCTCCAAATTAATTCCAATACCATGAAATAGGGGTGAATGAAGACAAGAAACTTATTTTACACCAAATGGGGAGGGCAAAATATCTATCATAAATACGTATTCTTGAAAATTTGGGTGAATGGAAGGTTGTAACTCCTAATTTCAAGGGATAAATTTACCTCTTTTCTCCTCTCCCTTAAAATAAGGTGGGCGAAACTCCGTACCTAACTTTTTTATAAAATAAATTTGGGGTGATTTCTAATAATATACTATGATACAAATAATTCAGCCAATAAAAAATTAAAACCCCTTAATTTTGCCTAAGGGCGAAAATTCACCCCTCAAATTTTCTAAGATAAGGATGTTGAGATAACCATAACCAAATAGTGCAAAATCAGATTTGTTGTCAATTTTGATTTTATTGATGACATAGAAGCGGATGTAGCATTAGAGGAAATTTTAGCCTAAAAGTGTCTATAATTTTTTATACGTAATTTCCATGTCATAATATGTAAACCAATAAAAATCCTTTAAATTTAAAAAGAGGTACATGTAAATATTTTGGAAAAATGAAACTATTTTTTAATTGTATTTTTGGCTTATCTCCTTATAGGTTTATTCATATTTCAAGTGTAGACACTCGTTGGATGTGAAATTTAATTCCACATCCAACGACTACCCGTTATGCATACTTTTGAGAAGACTCACGTTAATAAAAATTGAAGATACATTAAAAAACATTTCAACACGCTTTTTTAATGTATCTTCATTTTTTATCAATGTGGGTCTTCTCAAAAATATGCATAATGGATACTCGTTTGATGTGTAATTTAGTTCCGCATCCAACGAATACCTACACTTGAAATTTGAGTACAACTATGAGGAGAAAAACCAAAAATACAATTAAAAAAAATTAGTTTTCTTCTTTTCCCTCCAAAATTCATAACTTTGATTTTATTATTTTAACAATTATTTTATTATTTTTCCTTAGAAGACCACTTTTAGGTTGAAATTGAAATTTACTTTAATGTCCACTTGATATATGAGGGGTGGTGTTTAGAAGTCCCTATATGTACATGTGGGATGCAATCTTCTTGTGAAGATCCAACTGGTCATGAATCATTAAAGGTGGAAAATCCTTCAACATCATCATGCTTAAGAGGAAGTCCAAAATTTTGTTGGTAAGTTCGTTAGTATAATCAGACCACCCTACCCCCGCCCTTCCCCCCTTAATCCCTTGAATTCCACCCTTTCCCCCTAATTCTCTCCAAATTATTATATATTTTATTTTTAATTTTTTAATTTTTAATTAAATTAAAATTCCTTTCTATGTTTAATTATTTTAATTCCTTGGTTTTTTATTTAATCACTTTTATCAATTATTTTCCTTCACCCTATTCTTTTAACAGTTATGCTATTAATTTAATATTATTTCTTAGTTGCTAATTGATAAGCTTCCCTCTATTTAAGGTTTCAAAGCTCTCATTTGTAATCATTTGATTATTTGGTCCCTGATGATAGGTGGAGTATCCACCCAAAACATTGGAAAGGATCTAAAATCCTACACACAATGATATCTAGAAAACTCTCTCATGTTCCAACCAAGCTAAGAAACTAATCAATTCTAGCAAGAAATATGTTTTACTATTTTTAAGAGAAAATTAGTCTACACAAGAGTTAGTGAGAGCAAACTTATCCCTAAAGGGGTGTACAAAGGAACAAAAAAATAAATTAGAAGAGTTTCTATAGGTATACAAGGGTGTTTTCTAGGATTCTAAAGGGATAGCACCCAAGAGAGAAGTGGAGCATGAGATCAAATCGTTGTCAAAATTTCCATTACCAAACATTGGGCTATACAAGCAGTTTGTTATAGAAGAAAATGAAGTGAAGAAGTAGTTGTAGCAGTTATTGGATCAAGGTGTGATTAAACCAAGTACTTCACCATGTGGGTCACCCATCATAGTTGTGCCAAAGAAATATGGGACTTAGTGAATGTGTTTTGATTAAAAGGTGTTAAAAAAAATAATGATTAAGAATAGGTACCCTCTACCTAGGATAGATGATTTGTGGGACTAGTTGCAACAAGCAAAATACTCCACTAAGCTAAATTTAAAGATAGTGTATCATGATGTTGGAGTTAGAGAAGAAGATACCTAGAAGATCGCCTTGAAAACTAGACAAGGTTTGTATGAGTGATTAGTTATTTCATTTGTTCTATGAAATGCACCAACTACATTCATGAAATTAATTAACGATATAGTGTGCCCTTTTATAATAAAAAAGTTGTTATTATTTATTTGGATGATATATTGTTATACAATGCTACCTGGGAGGAGCACATCTCATATTTCATTCAACTGCACATCTCATATTTCATTCAAATGTTAGAGACATTGAAGAAACACTAATTGTTGGAAAATATCAAGAAATGTGAGTTTTCACAATGATATTTAGTGCATTTAGGATATATGCTTGGTGGAGGAGGGATGAAGATATATCTACCAATATGGAGGTCGTCATGAAGTGGTTGGTTCCTATAAATGATTCTAATATCAAGAGTTTCTTTTGGCATTATAGTAGCTAAGGAAATTGACAACCTCATTTATAGCAATACTAACACCACTCCATTCCATAATAGTAAGTAGCAAGAGTTTATAGTGAGGGAAGGACTAATATAAATCCTTGACAAGTTAAAGAGAAAAATCAATTGAGCACTAGTTCTTACATTACGAAAACTGTAGCAACCCTTTGAACTATATATGCTAGTGGGTATGTCATAGGAGTAGTGTTAATACATGGAGGAAGACTTCTATGCTACCATTCTGAATTATTTCATGGGGAAACTCTTAACTACCCTACTTATGACAAGGAAATCCATGCTCTGGTGAAACTTGTGAAAAAGTGGAAACACTATCAAATGGAAAATGAGACAATAATCCACAGCCACTACAATACTAGTAGACTCAGTGTTGGAAACTAGGACAATATTGATAGGGGGGATGAATTAGTATTGTAGGAATTTTAAAATTGTCTTTCACTAGTAAATATTACGAGGACACCAATAAGTATTTCAGCAACAATTCATATGAACATCACAAGAATCAATCATTAGAAGCACAAATAGTACACATAGATTCTTCAAACTTCTCTTCAATTATTTCACAAAGGAAAGCTTCTACTTGTTAAAAAATCTATGGCTACAATTGGAAGGGAGCTACTACTCGCTAATTTATCAGCTACAACCCCTAATTTATTAGCTATCACTGAAATAAGCTTCAACCCCTAACTATTTACCAACCACTACTGGAAGGAACTACAACCCCTAATCTGCAAGCTACTACTTGGTTGACCTCAATGATTCATCTCCCATTCCATTTTCAAACTCAAATCATGAAGGCCACTTCTTGTCATAAAACAAATAGTTATTTATCTCAATCACTCACTCCAAACACTATAAAATCACCTTCATCAATATCTGATCATTGCTAAAAACACCATACACACTTTTGAACACACACCATCACATACACCAATGTCTTTGTTTTTGCAAATTCGATTATGCTTATATAAAATTTGAGTTGATATTTTTAGCTATTAAACTTTTAATTAAGTTCAGCTCTTTTGCATGCATGAACTCTTATTTTTTCTCATCTACCACTTTTGTCAAGTATTCTAAATTTGATATTTAAGTCTTTTAACTCTTCTCTTCTTTCTCTGAGAAAAACTAAGTTAATCTATTCAAATATTCAATTCTATTATTTTTATAGGTTTTAGTAAAACTTCTGATTTTGGCGCATCACCAAATTTGGAAAATTGCCAAACATAACTCCAATTTTGTCCATGACACTACTAAAAATCCTTCGACTATTGGAGAGCCTATACATTAGCATTTTCCACCACATGACCTAGTGTTATGACAAATGTGTTATCATGTTGGGGCTAAATTGTAACAACCCCTGGTTGATTTTTCCATGTAAATAAAATAAGACCAAGGTCACGGGACATGTATTCCAAGTTGAATGGTTGGAAAACATTATAGTGGGCATCACTTGTGGTTTATTAATGGCTATGGAAATTGGAAAAGGAAAAGAAGCATTAAATGGCATTTAATTATGAAAATAAAGGAAAATAGGAGAAAAGGAAGGTGAAGAGACACAAATTTGAATGCAAGGGAAATTAGAGGGAAAATGAAGAAAAAGGAGACATCAATTATAAAAATGAACAAAAGAATTAGTTGCTATCTTTTTTACAGTTTTGAGTTTAACTCTTATTCATTCTCTCATTCTCTTGCACACTTAGAGAATTCTTGGAGCATCCTTGGAGCACTATAGTAATCACTTGGATTTGGAGAAAGCAAGCAGAGGAAAGTAAGGAAGCATAAGAGAAGGTTGGATCAACGGCTACGAAAGGGATACTTTGCAGGTAATAAGTTGCATGTGTGATTTCCTTGTTCTTTTTTTGATGCATGGTATATGCATGTGGTTTCTTGGTTATGTGTTTTCATTGGCATGGAGATTTGTTGGATTGACAAAATTTCCAGCCTTGCCTTTCCATTTCTTGGATAGCCATGGTGTAGTGGGTTCCTCTTTTTTATTTTTTGATTGGTTCTTATGTTCCCTATGGTTGTGGGATGGGATAGGATCTCTAGAGCCCTGGAACATATTAGGTCCCTGAAGGTTGTGGGTTGATATGGTAGTTCTCTGGAGCCCTATAACTTCTTTGGTCCCAAGAGGTTGTGGGTCAGGATATCTTGGAAAGAGACCAATCTGGTTGCTATTAACGTTTTATTGACTGTATTGGCAAGATCAATGTGGTTGACGATTGAGGTGGTTTGGCCTCTTGAAGCCTTGATTTTTTTTGTTTTGTTTTAACCCATATGATCCCACATTCATGCTAGGCATATGGCACGGGGGTGATTAGCTGAAATAGAGATTTGGTTAAGCCCAATCTATGGTTAGGGGTACATGGAAGTCCCTAACTTGGTTGGAATTTTCATATGTTAATATGAACTATTTTATTATTGTGATGTACGATCACTTGTACTAATTTTTATGGTGATCTTATGGTTGATTTGTTATATTTTTTTATTTTGGTTATATGTTGGTTATATGCATGGTTTTATGATGAGCTCTAGCTATGGCTCTTGTTCATGATTTTATAATTTATTAGATGGTTGATGAATGCATGGCATAACAAGTATTATTGTAGCTAGCTAGAAAGGGCATAAAGCCTTCTTGGTAATTTTCATATGAAGTTCATAAGTTTATGATCATATATGCATTCATGACCTATAGCTTATATGTTTTTCACATGTTTGACAAAATTTGTAGCTTGCATTAGACTTTCATTGGTCAAGATCTTGCTCAAGCTTTGATAGTTTAGCATTATCATCATCATTTCCATGGTTATAGAAAGTTACAAGAAATTCTAGGCAGTGGTCTGGAGGCTAGCCTAAAAAATTGGCATAGATCTCACGATCACATGCACATAATAGGGGATTTTGAGTCACAACCGCATCTCGGTATGCTTATGGGTGCAGTTGGAGCCTCATAACTACATGCACAATGTACCAAATGTTTGGTTGGGGTGTAAACTTAGTGAAAAATAGTTCCATCTCAGGGATTGATCACTTAGGGTGGTTGGTAGGCTCCTAAGTGATTTTTAGTCTTTGAGGGATGTTAGTTCACTTCCAGTTTGAAGGCCCCACTTCTATAACTGGAACTTGGAGATTGGGTCATATCATAGTGACACTCAACTCATGTTTGCCTTGGAGAGCTTGTCAAAGTGGGTAAATGTGGGATGGGTGGTTACAGATTTGTATTAGAGCTTCTAGGTTCAAACACTTAAACTGGATGGGATAAATGCATATTGTTATGCACACATGTTAATTTTATATGTATCTATTATGCATGCATTGTGATGGTTATGCTCACCATACATGTGGTCATTATTGTATTTTTTTGTCATCATGCATGATGTTGATATGTTGATGTCATTATGTATCTATATTGTGCTAATCTAGATTGATTGTGCAAATAAAATAGCCTTCCCTAAAATACACTAAGAATGATTTTAATTATGTCTCTATTTGGCTTATCTAACATGACATGTTTGTGTTGGTTTTAACCCCGTACAGAAATTACCTGCATACGAATTCTAAATCACAGGAAAAATAAAAATGCGAGAGCATAACACATAAAACACATATACATAGAGATTTCCCGCTGGATCTCAAAACCGAGACTACCAGCTTGATTTTTCATTATATTCCTTTCAATGTTATAATACATATTTATACATGC
>APFE031618183.1:113102-191373 GCA_000404065.3 Pinus taeda | reverse complement strand
ATACCAAATGTAGGTTTTAACCCCGTACAGAAATTACCTGCATACGAATTCTAAATCACAGGAAAAATAAAAATGCGAGAGCATAACACATAAAACACATATACACAGATTTCCCACTGGATCTCAAAACCGAGACTACCAACTTGTTTTTTCATTATGTTCCTTTCAGTGTTACAATACATATTTATACATGTCGAATCATCCAATACCATGGACCGAAACACCATCGTCCAATACCATGGACCAAAAAACCATCGATCCAATACCGTGGACCGAAAACCATCGCGTCCAAAAAACATGTGCAAAAATCATGCACAAAACCATAGGTGGGTCCGCCCAACCTAACATAGGGTCCAAAACCAAAATTTTCCGGGGTGCTGCCCTAGACCCTATGAAGTGGCATTACGGGTACCCCTCAAACCCCCTGTTAACTATGTGGAAAGAATATAACACAACCCAATAGTTTGTAGGAGATAGAAGATCAGAGATGAAGGGTAGAATGGTGGACTAGAGTTCACATGACTCCCCTTAGAGGCCTCATGTAAATTCTATGGAATGGGAAAGGTCAGTTAGCTAGTGAGGAGAAGAGTGATCTTTGGAATTAGAAGATACACTAAGGAGTCTGAGAGCACAGATTCGAAGTTTCAAGGAAAATAATAACAAGCTAATTGAGGCATAGGAAAGGCTTGCCAAAACTCAAGAAAATCATGCAAAATTTAATGTAGGCATCCTTCAAAGACTTTCAAATTTGGAAAAGTAAGGAAAATTGGAGATTAGTAAGGGACATGAAGAAAAGGCAAATGGGGCATATGACAACAATTATCATAGAGTACACAAGTTGGACAGAGATGACACAGTCAGAGGTGGCATATCTTTGGATACACCTTATAGGTGGGCTAGAACTCATTGATTTTATTCCAACTCTGGTTATGAGAGATATCATCATTATTACCGCCAAAATCCTTATAGGAGGAGTGAGAGGGGGTACTTTCCAAAAGATTCAAATAAATCCAATCCTCCTACATTTGATGGGCATGTGGAGAAATCAGAAGATGTAGAAGCATGGATACTTGGGATGAAGAAGTTATTTAGATTGCATGATTATTCAATGAATACGAAAGCCAAGATAGATATATTCATTCTCAAGGGACAATAAAATATCTAGTGAGAAGATGTGAAGTGTGCCAGAGTTATCAAGGAAGATGAGTTGAGTTGGCATGAGTTTAAAAGACTCTTCAAGAAGAATTACTTTCCTAAGATATATTATGATGGAAAGGCCAAGGAATTCTATGAGTTGAATTTGGGTTTCATGATAGAAGAAGAGTATGCGACCAAGTTTCTAGAGTTGTTGAGGTACGTTCCCTACCTCAAGGATGATAAGGCAAAGGTCCAACGGTTCATTAGTGGATTTACTTTAGAATTTAAAGATTAGATTAAGTATGATGAGCTACAGTCATTGGAGGAATTCATCGGGAAGTTGAAGCATTATTATGAGCAGTGTAAACACAAGTCTGAAACTAGGTGGGGTTGGAAAGGTAATGAGAAGACTGAAGGGAAGTGGCCTCATGTGCAAGGAAAACCTCAAGATGTATGTGATAAGGATAATGTGGGATCTCCTAAGAAGTTCAATGAAGTTGATAAGGGACATGGATCTCAGCCTAAGGAGCAGAATAAGGGTGGTGACAGAAAACCTTTGAGGTGTTGGACTTGTGGTGGAGATCATCGTAGGAGTGAGTGCCCATCACACTAGGGTGGAAGGTCTCATATTTATAGTGCACAAGAGGCATAAAAAGTTGGAGATGTTGGTCAAAGTATTCCTTGGGTTTATGCAGCAGTGGATAACAAGCAGGCAGATCATTAGACATCCATTATTGAGGTGGAAGGTAAGCTCCATGATTAAGTTTTTTCCATTTTGATTGATCCTAGATCTAATTATAGTTATGTCAATTCTAACCTAATGGATAAGGGTTGCTTGAATAAAAAAGTGCATGTAGAATCTTGGTTGGTGAAGTTGGCTAAAGGGACTAAGAGAAGAGTTCATCATTGGGTGAGATCTTGTGCATTTGATTTGAATGGTATGCCTACATCAGCACATCTAAATGTGCTTCTTTGGGATCATATAACATGATTTTGTGCATGGATTGGTTGTTTATTCATAGGAATAAGGTAGACTGCTATGATAAGGATATTGAGTGCTTGGATGATGATGAGGAAAGGAGAATCTTGAGGGAAAGAAGAAGCATATATCAATGATGATGGTTACAACTTTGCAGGCAAAGCATAGTTTCACAAAGGGGTGTGTATTATTTCCAATTCATAATTTCAGTGACAAAGGGAAGGATGTTTAGGATGATGAAGCCCTCAAGAGGTATCATGTTTTGCAGTAGTTTCAGGATGTGTTTCCTATAGAGATTCCAGAGTTTCCTCCTCATAGAGAGGTGGAATTTTTTATTAAGTTGATGTTGGGAACAACCCCAACATCTAAGGAACCTTATAGGATGAGTACTCTAGATTTGGTGGAACTGAAGTTGCAGCTTAAGGAGATTCTTGATAAGGGAAACATAAGGCCAAGTGTGTTACCTTGGGACACCAGTATTGTTTATAAAGAAGAAGGATGGTACTCTCAATTTGTGCATTGATTACCAACAATTAAATAAGGTGACTATCAAGAAAAGGTATTCATTGTCACAGATTTATGATTTATTTGATCAGTTTAAGGGAGTTGCAATGTTTTCAAATATTGATTTGACATCAAGATATCATCAAGCATGCATCAAAGAAGAAGAAAACTCCAAGACCACATTTCGTACAAGGTATGGAAATTATGAGTTTTTGGTGGTTCCTTTTGGTCTTACCAATGCTCCAATCACCTTCATGTGTTTGATGAACAATGTTTTGCATCCTTGCATGGACAAGTTTGTGATAGTGTTTATTGATGATATATTAATATACTCCAAGAATGAGGAAGAGCATGTAGAGCACATGGAATTAGTGTTGAGATTATTGAGAAGGCATTAGTTATATTCCAAGCTCAACAACTTCATTTTATTTCAGCCTTAGATTCATTACTTGGTACATGTTGTTTCCAAGGAAGGGATAGCAGTGGACCCGAAAAATATTAAACCTATCATGGAGTGGCCAACTCCTACAAATGTGGATGAGATAAAATCATTAATGGGACTAGCAGGTTATTACAAGAGATTCATTAGGAACTTCTCAAGGATTGGTTGTCCTATTACATCTTTGCAGAGGATAGGGAAGAATTTTGAATGGACAAAGGAGTGTGTAGCTAGCTTTGAGTAGTTGAAGCACTTGCTTACAAATGCTCTAGACTTGAAGATTGCAGATCCTAATAAGGAGTTTCTGGTTTGTGCATATTCTTGCAAGGAAGGACTTGGTAGAGTATTGATGCAGGAAGGATAGGTGGTATGCTATGAGTAAAGTTGAATAAGCATGAGAGAAACTATGTGACTCACGATCTTAAGTTGGCAACTATCATTCATGCATTGAAGATGTAGAGACATTATCTCCTTGGTAGGAAGTTTGTTTTTTTGAGTGATCATATTGGATTGATGTACTTTTTGACCAACCCAATCTAAATGTTAGGCAAGATAGACGGTTGGATACCCTTAGCGAGTTTGAATTTGAGATCAATCACATCAAGGGCAAGGAGAATAGAGTTGCAGATCCTCTTAGTAGGAGAGTGCATGTGAATCACATTTCAGTTGTGAGTTCGTATGGGAAATATTTACAGTACCGGATCTTGCACACATGACAACATGATGAGAGGTACCAGTAGCTGAAGTAGAGATTGTTGCAAGAGAGTGAAGGTGATAGGGATGAGGAGTATCACCTCATGGAATATGGCTTGGTGAGATTCAGGAATAGGATTTATGTTCTAGATAGCAATGAGCTCAAGAAGCTTATCTTGTGGGAGTTTCATGTCAAACCATATTCAACCCACCTGGGATACCAAAAGACTTTGATAATTGTTAAGAAGTTCTATCATTGGCCAAATTTGAAAGAAGAGGTGGCTGTGTTTGTTGCAAGATTCTCCATGGGCAACATGTTTTGATGGTTATGAGTGTCATTTAACACCAAGGATGGTGTTCCCTGGGGGGGTGTGGGGGTTGTAATAGCCACTGGTTGATTTTCCATGTAAACAAAATATGATCAAGGTCATGGGACATGTGTTCCAAGTTGAATGGTGGGAAAACATTATAGTGGGTATCACTTATGGTTTATTAATGGCTATGTAAATCAACTAAGTAAAATAGGCATTAAATTGCATTTAATTATGAAAATAAAGGAAAATAGGAGAAAAGGAAGGTGAAGAGACACAAATTTGCATGCAAGGGAAATTAGTGGGAAAATGAAGAAAAAGGAGAAATCAATGACAAAAAGGAATTACAATTGCTAGTTTTTTTACAGTTTTGATTTTAGCTCTTGTTCATTCTCTCATACTCTTGCACACTTAGATCATTCTTCGAGCCTCCTTGGAGCACTCTAGTATTCATTCGGATTTGGATAAAACAAGCAGAGGAAAGCAAGGAAGTGAAAGAGAAGGTTGGTTCAATAGCTACAACAGGGATACTTTGCAAGTAACATGTTTCATGTGTGATTTTCTTGCTAGTTTTTGGATGCATGGTATATGCATGTGGTTCCTTGGTTATGTGTTGTCATTGTGTAACAGCCATGGTTAAATATTCATGTAAAAATATATATAAGGCCACATCATGGAACACGTATTCCAAGATGAATGGTGGGGAAAATATCCTACTGGGTGTTGACTCAGTTTATTATGCCTAAGAAAATTGGAAAAGGCAATGGAAAACGGTTTGGAAAGGCATGAGACATTTATTGGTGTTTTATTTATGAAAATAAAGGAAATTATGAGGAAAGGGAGGTGAAAGGTCACAAGTTTCATGTGAGGAGGAAATTGAAGGAAAATAATGGAAAATGAAGAAAATAGAGGCCTCATAGGTAAAAATGCCTTTGAGGATCAATATATAATATTTTGATAGGTTTTGGTGGAGCTCTCTTGTATTCTCTCTCTCTCTCTCATACTCTTGGACACTTAGAGTTTTCTTGGAGCACTCTTGGAGGAGTGTGGCATACTTGGGGTTTTGGAGCAAGTAGGCAAAGAAAGATTAGGAAAGTGCAAGAGGACATCGGTATCAGCAACTACAATGGGTTTTGCTTGTAGGTACTGAGCTACATGTATGTTTTCCTCACTAGTTTTGGCATGCATGGAAAATGCATGTGGTTTATTGGTCATGATCTATCACTAGCATGGAGGATTGCCTAGATTGATAGTGGATTTTCCTAGCCTTCCCATTTCCTGGATATCCATGGTGTTGTGGGTTCATTTCTTTATTTTCATGGTTGGTTCTCATGTTTCCTTTAGCTTGGGTTGAGTTACTAGTTCCTAGAAGCCCGAGTCAGAAAAATGCTTTGGATGCCCTGTAACAGATTGGGTTGAGTTACTAGTCCTGGAAGTCTTGGTTGGAAAAATGATTTGGAAGCCCTTGGTGGGTTGAGTTACTAGTCTTGGGAGCCCTGGTTGGACAAATGCTCTAGAAACCCGATGAAAATTGTGGGTTGAGTTACTAGTCCCGGAAGCCTTGGTTGGAACAAACGCTCTAGAGCCCTTAAAGGCTTTGATGGAGACCAATCTGATAATGGTCTTGTGATGTCCAGTTGTGAGGTGGAATCACTGTTTGATGGGTTAATGTTGTTGGCCTCTGTAAGCCCTAGATGGTTTTGGATTGATTTGTTTTATGAGATCCCATATTCATGCTTGGAATATGGCATAGGGGTGACTGGCTAAAGAGAGATTTGGCTCAGCCATGTCTATGGTCATGTGGTTCATGGAAGTCCCACAATTGGTTGGCCTTTGCATCGTTAATATGAGGTTATTTCTCTTTGTATTTCATGAATATTATATCGGTTTATATATGGATTATATGGTTGTTGTTTCCTTGGTATTTCTATTGCTATTATGTTGGTTACAAATTCGTATTATGACTGTGGCTATGTATGGATCTCATCATGTTTTTAATTGTAAAATGAATGAAAAATGTATCTATGTTCCTGATGATGAACCACACTGGTTGGTTCGAAACGCGTCGAAAAAATTATCTCTATGTGATTTTCGTCGAAGATTCTTCTCTAAATTGATATGGATCACAGAAGCCTAAATTCAATAAATGTATATATGGCCTAATGGATGAAACTACGGCTAATGTGTTGAGGCATCAATTTTTCTTAGTGATTCTCATATGTGTATGAGACCCCTATGCTTAGATCTGTTGTTTACACCTGTAGATTACATATTTGTGACATGTTTAACGAAATCCTTGTCATGGCTAGTAGGGGTCCAACCAAGACCTTGTTCAAGTAATTACATTTACATCATTATTCCATTGTTATCTTTCTGTTCTAAAGGTGTCATTTAGTTCTAGGTAGTACCTAGGCTTTGGGCTTGAAAAAGTGGCTCAAATCCCAAGGACGCAGGCATAGCACTAGGTAGAAAAGTCCTTAGACACAGGCATACCCATGATGTGGGAGAATCCAAAGAGGTTGGGATTGTTCCTGAGAGTCTTGTTGCTGATGTGGAGGGTCTATATGGTGTGTTTCCATCGGTTCCACTTCTTGAAGGTGACTTAGGAGGTTAAATAATAGAATAGTAACTTCTCGTCACAAGTTTACCCCGGTTGGTTGGTTACTTGGGTAGATGTGGGAGGAGGGTGTTACACATTGGCATTGAGATTTTCTTAGATTGATAGTGGTTTCAACCTTGCCTTTCCATTTCCTGGATAACCATGGCATAGTGGGTTCCCCTTTTTTATTTTCTGATTGGTTCTCAGGTTCCCTATGGTTGTGGGTTAGGATAGGATCTTTGCAGGCCTAGAACAACTTGGGTCCCTAGAAGTTGTGGGTTAACATGAAAATTCTCTAGATCCTTGTAACAACTTGGGTCCCTAGAGGCTATATGTTGAGATTGAATCCCTGGAGCCCTTGAGAGCTTAGGAAGAGACCATTTTAGTTGATGTTAGTGATTTCTAGATCATGTTGATGAGATCATTGCGGTTGAGGGTTGAGGTGGTTTGGCCTCTAAAATCCCTGTTTGGTTTTGTTTTGGCTCAACCCATAGAATCCCACATTCATGCTTGGAATATGGCATGGGCATGATTGGTTGAAAGAGATATTTGGTTCAGACCAATCTATAGTCGGGTGGTATGTGGAATTCCCTTACATGGTTGGAATTTTCATATGTTAATATGAGTTATTTTCCTATTGTGATTGTTATAAAATTATATATTATAGAGAAATGGAACACATAAAATATTGCAAAAACACAAACACAAAAAATGCATAAAACAAGAGAGACACAGATATACATGGTGCACCCAATTTGAGTTATGCCCATGAAGAAAAAACTAGTCCTTCCTTTATATTATCTAGGAAAATGAAGAGATACAACCTACAACAAATCCTTTGTAATTTCCTCTTCGCTCTCTCACAATCTCCTTTGTCTTTCTCTCTCAGAATACACATATACATAGTTGCAATACAATTCCCTCATATATAGCGAGGGGTTTCCTTCCAGGGGAAAAAAAACCCTAAATTAAACATAACTTCTACCATCAAATCATCTTCCTAATGAACGGCTCAGATTGAATACAATAATTGACAAGGAAAATTTACATCTATTTTTAGCTCCCCTTGGACTCCCCTAATGACGATCAAACGGGTAGTGTTTCCGCCCCATTATGAACTAGAGTCCAACACGGCAATACCTATAAATAAAGAAGATAATCAGGTTCCACACCCAACAGTGATCTATGAGAACTTGTACTAACTATTATGGTGATCTTATGGTTGATTTTTCATAGTTTCTATTCTTGTTATATGTTGGTTATATGCATGGTTTTATGATGTGCTCTAACAATGGCTATTGTTCTTGATTTGATAAGTTATTGAATGGTTGATGAACAAATGGGCTAACAAGTGTTATTGTAGCTAGTTAAAGAGGGCATAGATCCTTCTTGGTAATTTTCAGATGAAGTTCAAAATTTTATGATCAGATATGCATTCATGACATGTAGCTTATATGTTTTTCATATGTTTGATGAAATATCTATCTTGCACTAGGCATGTATTGGTCAAGATATTGCTCAAGCTTTAATTTTCTAGCATTGTTATCATCATTCTCATGACTCTAGAAATTTACAAGCATTTTTTGGTAGTAGCCTGGAGGCTAGCCTGAAAATCTGGCATAGATCTTGCGATCGCATGCACAGAATAGGGAATTTTGGGTCACAACTGCATGCAAGCAGACTTATGGGTGTAGTTGGAGCCTCATAACCACATGCATAGTGTGTCAAGGATGTGGTTTGGGTGTAAACCTAATCAAAAGGAGTTCCAACTCATGGATTGATCACCTAGGGTGGTTGGTAGTATCCTGAGTGATTTGTAGTCTCTTAAGATGTCAATTTCCTTCCCATTTGTAGGCCCCACTTCCATAACTAGAACTTGGAGTTCTAGTCATATCATAGCGACTGTTATGCAACCAACTCACAAAATAGAAGAAAAGATAGATCAACGACTTCAAAATCAGCCTCTTCGAGGGGGAAACCTCCTTTACATTACACAAGTGAACAATTCTTGGATGATACAAATGAATAGGCCTCCTTTCTATATATAGGAGTATAATGGGTCACAATATAATCAGAGCTGACTTAACAATAATAATGTAAAGGCACAACAATAACAATAGTGGGCTTCTATGGGGCACAATAATAATGATATGGGGACATCATGGGCACAACAATAACAACAAGGGGCTACAATGACAATAATAATAAGGGAATACACTAGTATTATAGGGACCTAGCATGCCCCTCTCCTTCAAAAAAGTGTTTTCCTCAATGTTTGAGTAGTTCTAGATGATTCTGTATAAAATTCTCATCTTCCCATGTGGAATATTCAGAGGGTAAGTTCTTCCACTTGATGAGATACTCTGGAATTGATTGATTTCGTAGCCATTGAGTTCTTGTTTCAATGACTGCTTCAAGTTCCAATATGATTTTTCCTTCCTCGTCAAGTTTTGGACATATTGTTTGAACTGGGAGCTTCTCACTATAACCTCCTTTAAGCATGAAACGTGGAAAACTGGGTGCACTCGGGAAGATGTAGGAAGTTCCAATTTGTATGCCATAGTACCAATCTTTTACAACACCTTGTATGGACCATAATACTTTGGTGATAATTTATTATCCTTCTTAGCTTGCTTGAGGGAAATTTGTTTGTATGGTTGTATTCATAGAAATACCCATTCACCAACATCAAAACTTCTTTCGCTGAGATATTGATCTACATGTTGTTTCGTTCTATTATGTGCCAAAGTTAGGTTATCCTTTACGAGTTGGAGAACTTTCTTTTATGCTCGATGTGATCTTCCACTGCTTGAACCTTCAAATTTTCTCTTAAATATGATGTGATGGACGGTGGATGATATCCATAAAGTGCCATAAATGGGGTCATTTTTGCTACAGTATGGAAGGAAGTGTTATACTACCATTCAGCCAGAGGCAACTATTTGACCCATTGTGTTTGTTTATCAGATACAAAGCAACGAAGATATCCTTCCAAACATTTGTTCACTATCTTAGTCTTCCCATCAGATTGAGGATGATAAGATGAGCTATGAGCTAATTGAGTATTGAAAAAAAGAAAATAATTATGTCCAAAAATTTCTAGTGAAAATAGGATCTCTGTCGCTTACACTAATCTTTGGGTTTCCATGTAGCTTTTGAATTATTTCCATAAATGCCGTAGAAATTGTACTAGCTTTAAATGGATGAGATAATGCACGAAAGTGTGCATACTTGGTAATTCTATCAACTACCACCATGATGACACTTCTTCCTTTGGACTTGAGTAAACCTGTGATAAAATCCATTGAAACCTCCTCCCAACATTGACTTGGAATGGATAAAGGTTGTAATAGACCTAGGGTCTTAATTTTATCAACTTTATTTTGTTGGAAAACCAAACATTCTGCCACAAACTTTTGAATATCATATTTAAGGCCATCCCAAAAAAATCCTTCTTAACCCTGTGGTAAGTTTTTAAAAATCTTGAATTCCCTCCTAAGGGACATGTGTGCAATTCCAAAATAATATTTTGTTTGAGTTGGGAATTCTTACAGAGGTATAAGCGATCTTTGTACCATAACAAATCATTTTTCCAGCTAAATGTATCAGATGTACTAGGACCTTCTTGCAATTTTTAAATGAGTTCCCACACTTCTTTGTCATTCTTCCATTCATCCCTTTATTCGTTTATCCAATCTAGTTGGACAATAGAAATGGCACAAAAAAATGCTTCCACATCCTCATCCTTTCTTGAGAGTGCATCTACAACAACATTTTTCTTCCCTTTTCTGTAGATGATTTCAAAGTCATAACCCAACATATTTGTGACCCATTTTTGCTACTCTTCTGAAGATAATCTATGTTCTAAAAAGTATTTAAGACTATCATGATCTGTTTTTACCTTGAAGTGTCTTCCCATTAGGTAAGGTCTCCATTTCTTAAGTGCATGTAGTATTTCCAACATTTCCTTCTCATAAATAGCTTTGTCTAAATACTTTCCTTTGATTGGACAACTTTCAAAAGCAATGGGTCTTTATTCTTGCATTAAAATAGCACCAATTCCGTTTCTTGGGGCATCACATTCCACAATAAAGTTTTTTGTGAAGTCTTGTGTAGCTAAGACTGGTGCTTGACATATTGCCTCTTTAAGATATTCAAAGGCTTTCGTTGGTTCTGGAGTCCAAGAAAATGCAAATTTCTTCAGTAATGTTGTTAGAGGTGCTTCTATTCTCCCATAATTCTTAACAAACTTCTGATAATACACTGCCAACCCGAGAAATCCTCACAGATGATTTATGGATGTGGGGATTTTCCATTCCTTAATGGCTTTAATTTTTCTAGGGTCTACCTTAACACCTTCATGAGATACAATATGACCCAAATATTCCACCTCTTGTACTCAAAAGAAACATTGGAGGTTTTCTCATATTATTGTATCTCCACCAATAGTTTTGAGCACTCTATCAAATGTTTGAACATGATCCTTCCAAGACTTGTTGTAGATTAGTATATCATCAAAAAATACTAACACAAATTTTCTAAGGAAGGGTTTGAAAATGGAATTCATCAAACCTTCAAATGTAGAAGGTGCATTGGTGAGGCCAAAAGGCATGACCAAAAATTCATAATGGCCCTCATGAGTTCTAAATGATGTTTTTAGAATGTCTTTAGTCTTCATTATGATTTGATGATATCCTGAACAAAAGTCCAACTTGGTGAAGTAAATTGGTCCATGCAATTCATCAAATAATTCATCAATGATAAGAATGGGAAATTTATCTTTAATAGTGATCTTGTTGAGCTCCCTATAATCCGGAAAAAAATTCCATGATCCGTCCTTCTTGTGCACCAATACTAATGGATCAGAGAAATAACTTTGACTAGGTTGAGTTATACTAGCCTCTAGCATTTCTACAACCATACGTTCAGTTTCACTCTTTTGGGCATAGGGATATCTGAAAGGCATGATGTTTGGTGGAACACTTCCTAGAATCAAATGAATGGCATTATCATGATCACGAATAGGTGGGAGGCCTTTGGGAGTCTCAAATACCTTGGAATGATTGTCCAAGACTTTTTTGGGATCTTGAGAAATAGATGATTTTGATGTGGGAACCTATAGCGAACATAATTGTGTAATTATGCCATATTGTTCTTTCTTTAGAAGCTTTGTCAAGCTATTAGAGTTGATTATCTTTCTTGGTTTCCTCATGATACCCTTTAATTCAACTTCCTTTCCTTCTGAAAAAAATTTGAGAAAAGTTCTTGAAAATTAAAAGCTATCATTCCCAAAGATTGTATCCATTAGAATCCTAGTACAACATTAGCACCACCCATTTGAATGGAAAGCATTTAACTACTCAACACATATTTTCCCATGGATATCTTGATATTATGGCACTTTCCAGAACAATTTATAGTTCCTCCATTTTCAACCATCACTTGACACTCTGGTGCTGGGTATAGGAAGAAATTCAATTCCTTCGCTATCTTACAATGAATAAATTTATGGGGCACTGCTTGAATCAATCAACACTATTACCTTTTTCTTCTTGATATGTCCTTCTATCTTGATAGTTTGAGTGGTAATTTTAGCCAATGCAGTACAAGATATGGTCGATTTCATTTCTTATTTCTCTAGGGTTTTTTAATAGTGTGTATCCTCTTCTTTTGGTGTTTCTTGTTCCTTTTATTATTCCTCTTCACAATCTATGTAAAATAATTTCTTCTCAGCACACTTATGACCTTTAGTGTATTTTCTATTACAACTGTAACAAAGCCCTTTTGCTCTTTTTTCTTCCAATTGTTGTGGTGCCAACCTTGTAGGTTGTGGAAGTCTAGGGCCAACAAAACTTCCATATTTATAGTTGTGATTACTAGGCTTCCTTTTTTCCATAATTTTGCTTTCAATTTTTCTTGCAAACTTGAACACCTTCTCCAATGAATCAGGTTCCCAAAGGTGAGCCTCATGTTGGATGTTATCTTTTAAATTTTCTATGACCACATCAATCATATGCTCCTCTATAATATATTTTACCCTTATATTCAATTTTTGGAAGTCCTCAATGTGCTCCACCATTGAACCCTTTTTTTTTAGATTTATCAATTGGCTAAAAATGGTGTTTCTTTTTGTATCCTCATAATGTGCTATCATTTGTTCTGTAAAAATTGCCTGAGTGACAATTTGTTTACGAGATAAAATCCATCGATACGATACAAACTGATTTGGTTCTGTTGATGCCTCGAAAATCGCTGCAACAACATTGGGCAAAACCACTTGGTCCGGACCTTAATGCAGCTCCTTTTCCGTTTGGTGTGGTGGCTCCGACTGGAAATAATGGGACTAGTTTCCCAATGATGAATAAAAGGGAATGGATAAATGGATGATTCTCTGATATAATGATAATGGATGAATGATTTAATATAAAAAGTAAAAATATGAATAACTATCCTATCCCAGGAAATTTCTATTTTTAGTGTAACGTTTGATAATATTTATCCACAAACAAGCATATATATGACTCTATTGGTAAACAAAGACATTCATTCATATGATAATTACTTTTTTCAAGTAGTTGAACAAAGTAATCATTAAAACATTATTACACTTATCCTTTATATGTCACTAATACATATATGACTAAAAGAATAACATTCCTTAAACATTCAATAGTGAAAAATATGAAGATTGTTGTTGAAAACACATACATATATCCAATGATAGCAAGAATAATCAAATGACGATTCACATGAAAGAATGAAACAACATCATAGATAATAGTACCATATGTGCTTTGAATCTCTCTCGATATCAATCACATTCAAATTCCTTTTTCCAACTTAGAAATAATTTCACATCAAGGCAATAGTGCACATCCCATCAAAGCTTTCTTCATTAGAATTTGGAATATTGGCCCAGTCTTTATAAAAAAATATACCAGAAGCACAATAGTGCAACTTCCAGATTTGAGTTTTATACAAAAACTAAGGACCCTTTCTAAATGCATGAAAGGGTCTATAAATACTAATTAAACTAACTAACTACAAAAATAAAATGCTATTAATTGGTACAACTAAATCTTGAGTATCTTCTCCACAACAGGTTTGTTGGTAGTCGGCAACATGATTCATTGTTTCAACTATTCTCCTTTTGATTTGAGTTTCCATATTGCAAGCATCGGTTCCAATTTTGGAGGACGACTGAGACGAGAATTGAGTTGAGCTGAGTATGTGGCATCATGGATTTTGGGAATGATACAACCGATCGCATCGGTTAAACATTTTGAGGGCGACCCTTTGACTGTATGGTTTTACTAAGAAAAACCAATAGGCATCCCAAGTTAAACTTTGGATGCCAACGATTAATCTTCCATTCTTCACCAACTCTTGATTGCATGCTTGCTCCAATGTCTTGGCTGACAGCAATTTACCTGGGGTGCATTGTGAAAGCATGTTAGACAGATAAAGAGTGTTATTGATTAGCCCAATTAAATTACTTGTAGATAATATACATCTGGAAACCTCTCTCTCTACTTTCATTAGCTGTGGCTTCCATTCTAAGAAAAGGATATCCTTGTGTGATTCTATAATTTTGGGTAGATTTGCTGCCTGCCCTTCATTGGTGTCTTGCCAAGCAAGAAAATTTGTCAGAGTCTTATCAGCCTATTCCAAATCCTGCCTAGCATCGACTGATTTGTCAACTATTGATGTCGTTATATCACAAAGGGGCTCAACCAGAGAAATGTTATGACATAATAGTATTAACTGTGTAACCAATGCTTTGTTGATTTGTAGTGCTTCGGACATAAAATCTGACGGTTGCGGAAGACTCTTGAACTTCTCTACTTGAATTGACAGCTGAGCGATTTGCTCATCTTTCGTTTTCATCATTAGTTCATTCATTATCTTTAACCTGGCCAATGCTTCGGATAATTCTTTTTGCTTTTGTATTGCGCTAGAGTCTATTCTCTATTTCTCTTCAAGCAATTGCTTATTCAATTTATTGTTTAATTGTTGTTGTGTTGATAATTGTTGTTCCAACTGTTCAATTTTCTGTTGTGCTTTGGACATTTGTGATTGCAACAAAGCAATCGCTTGGTCCTTTTCTTCAAGTATATTACTTACTTTCGATGCCTTGTCCATAGTGGCTGCCGAATAAGCTCCGGCATACTGAGAAAGCTTTGTTAGGTCATCGAAAGGGTTAAACTCTTCTTTCCACACTACATTAGTTGTCTCTGTTTGTGATGGAAATAGGGAAGATTGATCAAGTCTTCTCCTTTTCCTCTGTCTTTTCACTACAGCCCTGTGTTTGGGACTGTAAAAGACATCTAATGGAGGTATGTCCTCCACCTGCAAAATAATTTCATTGGAGGGATGTTTTGGAATTAGCTCTAAATCCGTGCTAGGGGGTAGGCCATTGGTTCCTTCATTCGGAACCGTTGTTGATGATGTATCTTGTCCATCTGTTACTTTGGGTGTATTGGCACCTTTTGGACCTTCCAGATTGCTTATAATGGAGTCAAATTGCTGCCATTCTTGGAGTAGTTTAGGATCAATCTAAGTATCCACATTGATATTTTTGTTGCCCTTATCCTGTTCTTTTTCCTGCTCTTTCTCCTGTTCTTTCTCCTGCTCTTTCTCCTATTCTTGTTCTTTTCCTCTTTTGATAATTTTTCCTACAGCAAGAGGTTTGTCAATGATTTGTTGTTCAGGCTCGCTTGATTGTGTTGTCGGGGTAGTAGCTAATAAGTCCAGAGGTATAGTTTGCAACCTCTATTCTCTGAGCTTATTGAATTCTACTAGCCTTTCATCGTTATATCTCATTTTGGCCAATGTTTGTACCTGGAATAATGACTCTTCCAAAGAAAACAAGTCATCAAAATCATCTTTCTCATGATCAAACCTTGTAAGTTTGGCTTGTTCAAGCACGGTATAGGCAACTTTCCTTGGAGCGAATTGCCTATTAGGAATGGTTGCAAGATTAAGCATATTTGTTTTCTCTGCCTCCTTCTCCACATGCTTGTAGTCATGCAAAGTATAAACACTGCATCTCAAAGGAAAAGTAGGCCAAGCCTGCTTTTTTGAAGTCCTAAGAGCCTTGGATGTTCCTACGGTTGTAATTTGATAGACCAATTCTCAAGCTAACAGCTTGTCAGGTATGTACAGAGGAAGGACATGAGGTCTTGCAAGGCTACCAAAAACCCTTACGTATGTGAACTTATCTTCCCCAAACCAATTTCCTACAATGATTAGGTCAACCTTTGCTTCCAAAGAAATCTTTGGGGCAGGCTTATCAAAAATGGCATAGTAAATAGGCAACATAAAACCATTAAAGATTTGGTACAAGTGACCCTTATAGTGCATTTTCCACAACTTTTGGTGATAAATGTGAATTGGCATGTGGTCTTGTGAAGTCCATCTCCACCCCAGTACAGGAAATTCAGAATTGAAACAAAGAGTATCTAAAATATAAGCACTAAAATAAAACGGAGGAATAGACCTATCGGTCACGCGATTTTTTTCTCTAAACTCAAGAATTGCAATGGCTAATTTATCTGACAATATATTTTCCCAATCCATTACTTCACTGTTAACTACCACCTCCATTAAAGGAACCATTTCAATAGTGAATTTTGTAGAATCATGTAATCCCCAAATTCTACACATCATTGCTCCGACATAACAGTAAGGAGAACATAATGAATCTACAGAGTACTTACCTGAAGATTCATGTTTATGCCTTGCGGGGTTCTGTCTCCACTCCCGAATTGGGGCCGATTCAGTCTCATTCTCACTTGCGAACTTCTCAAGAAAGGCTTTATTGTATTTATTTTGAGGTTCGGGCAAGTGATACATTTTCCTTAAGTCATCAGGTTGAAATGAGCTGAAGACACTTCCATCAACTGTGCAAAATGTTCTGTTTAAAACCGGGATCTCCTCTACTTCCCATCGCACTACATCAGTGTATGGAAGAATTTTTTCACGAGCTACTATTCAGCGTAGATATGAGTCAGCTAAATCTTTCAGGGAAGCCTCTGATTTTCTAGTTGAATCTGCGGCAGCTTGTACTGATACTGTCTTAGACTCCTCTACTTCAATTAAATCATATATGCTTTGCCAAATTGTGTTTCCAAGGCCAAGACACGTAGTGTCTGAAATCAATCCCTTTTTGCTTGGTCCTGGATCAGTGGTGGATTGCACTGTTACTGCGAGAGTTGCTACTGCTACAGATCTCTTGGATTTATTTCCCATTTGGTCTGAACTTGTTTTTTCAACGGAGCTTTGCGCAACGAATAAAATGAACATGATACAGAGAATAGGTAATGTGAGCCAATATGAAATAATTATATCAATTAGCGAATAATGAAGGATTAAAATGATACTACCGCAAATACAATCTCAGGGAAGATCTTGGCATAACTGCTTCATTAATTGGCCGCTTAACCTGTCAATCATGGTAAAGGAGTTTTAAATATTCATCATATCGTTTATATGTCAAATGATTCATTCAAGCTTGGCTTGAGTTTTTTGGTGGATAATCACAAGTAAATCACTATTGAGAATGGGAAGGCTTTTAATAATAATCCAAAATAATGCATGCAAGCCTTTTAAATCTATTTTGAAACTCGCACCTTGATTTATCAGATTGCAATCGAGGATGAGCTCGGGTCGTAATACTTATATTATTGCAAAATCGTCGATCCCCGATGGCGATACACCTTATCGCATCGGGAGATTTAAAGGTGTCTTAAACTTGCGCTGCATTATATCCCCCGATTGCCGATAGAGATATCGCATTGGAGAAATAGGGGAGGGCCTTTCGTTATATTTGTTGCTCGCCTTTCCTGATAACCGATTGTTGTTCACTTTTTGGATCGGGGTAAGTCAATGGGTCTTTGCATTATGTTTTCCTCGTTGTTGCGATATGCGATCTTGCGATCGCTTTATCGCAATAATAAAGAATTTTATATTTATTCATAAGACCGATTTCATTATTGTTCAAAAGGTTTATAATATTATGTTTCCTTTGGACCTTTTGATTAAGGATTTTCTAATGATGAGTTGATACCAATTTATTCACACATCTATGTTTAAAAGGGACCCATTTCATATTATAGTTAGAAAGAAAAAATTTATGAAATGGGGGGTTGTTGTATAGCACAACAGGTTCCAAATATAAATTCGCAATGCATACCTTTTGTGTGTTTTGCACATTTTGGAGATCAAAATATTCCTCCATCTATAGTATCCATGTTATGGGATCCTTGCCATCAAACTTCCTCATATCGATCTTTGGAACATGGTGGGTCTTGAATCCAATGTTAGACTACGAAATCATGACTAACATTTATTTTGTTCTCATTATGAGTTTCCTCTACTACCTTTTTGCCATTAGGAAGCATTTCTTGTAGCAACTTTTCCAAACCTCCTTTCAAACCTTCCATGTCTTTCTTCAAATCTTCAATGTTTATCTCTAAACCATCCATCTTAGTTTCCACGCCATCCATATTAGATTCTATTCCATTCATCTTAGCTTCGACGCCATTCATCTTAGCTTCCATGCCTTTCTTTAAACCATCCATCTTAGCTTCTATTAATTTTTATGAGAGTGAAATTTATTGCACTTGGTCTCGTAATTTTGATATATCATGTTGCATTTCTTCCTCTTCTTCATGAGTCATGCTAGATCTTTCAGGTTTCTTACTAGGTGTTTCCATTTTCTTTCTTTGAGGCATCAATTAATGATAATTATGCTTCACTATGCCCTTTTAATTCATTCAAACTAATTTTTCAAACCAAACTTATGCAAAACTTTAAAAAGACTACACACCTTTTTTCACTTTGTAGGAGCTTGATATTGAATCTATTGTATCTCTATAATTTCAGATTTCCAAGGTCTGAAATTTTTTTTATGAGCTAGCCCTCTGAGTCCTCTTTCCAAACCCACAATTCTAATCAATATTGAATTCTCCAAGAAAGAGTTATTCCAAATCTCCCAGGACGACATGTTTACAGACTAGTTTAGTAGAGAAACTTGTACGAAGTGCCACGTGTCATTGTTTTGACCTTCGGACCTGGAAACAATAAACAGAAAACTAAAGTCTATCTTATGTTGTACCTTTTTACCAAATTTCAATCTGATGCTTAGAGAGAAAGTTATGACGATTTCCCCAAGTCACCTATTTGAGATATAATTCGGGATCCTGAAAAAACCCTAACTTCCTTGGATCATATCTCCAAAACTATAGCGAGACAAGATATAAAATTCGTACTCGTGGTTCATTGAAATTTCTTCTCCAATGGGTTTTAATTTCAGCTTCTGAAACTTTGTAGAAATAACTTTATAATGAAAATTCCACAATTACCTCTTTGAAGCAGCGAAACCCTAGAATCCAATGCTCTAATACCAAATGTTATGCAACTAGCTCACAAAATAGAAGAAAAGATAGATCAACGACTTCAAAATCAGCCTCTTAGAGGGGGAAACCTCCTTTACATTACACAAATGAACAATTCTTGGATGATACAAATGACAAGACCTCCTTTCTATATATAGGAGTCTAAGGGGTCACAATATAATCAAAGCCGACATAACAATAATAATGTAAGGGCACAACATTAACAATAGTGGGCTTCTATGGGGAACAATAATAAAAATATGGGGACAACATGGGCACAACAATAACAATAAGGGGCTACAATTACAATAATAATAAGGGAATACACTAGTATTATAGGGACCTAACAATGACATTCATCTCATGTTTACCCTAGAGATCTTCTCAAAGTGGGTAAATGTGGGAGGGGCTATTACATAAATGAGGTCATAGGTCTTCCTAATTTTGTTCTCTACCGCTAGTTCATTAACACTACAAAAATTTGAAAAATAAAAAATTTTGGGGCATTTTCCTTGCTTCATACTAGTTGTTTTATTTGACTTGGCTTGAGGACCAACTAGCTCAAAGTTTGACCTTCTGCATAATTTCTTTAATTTTCTATGAAAATGAATTAAACATAAAAGTCTTTCAAAACATGTCCCCTAGATCGAACTTATCCACCTGTGTGTCCATTTGTGAATGAACATCACCTCTGTCACCCAATCACAAATTTCCATGTGTCATCCACCTATACCTCGTACAACTAAGCAAGGTCCCAGAAACTTGGTTTTTCCATTAATTTTATTTATAAAATAAAATTATCGATATAGGTTGGGGGTTGGAGGTCAAACCTTACTTTGCTTCTCCTAACCTATGACTAGGCTCAATATTATTGGTGGCTTGTGCAACTTTCCTTAGTGGTTTCATGATTGGGGGGGGGGGCATGTTATGCTTTTATTTTGGGTTATTAATTAACTTGTTTTTTGTTCTAGGAAATACCGCCCATAGTAGAAAACCCATTAACATTAACCCATAGGTGGGCATGGTCCCGCGTAATTTCTCTGAATACACCCATGAACATGTTCAATGTTTAATGTTTAGGTCTTCACCAACTTTGATAAAAAACTTCCACTATTTTAATCTAATGCCACATTTAGCCTTCAAACCTTGAAATTTTGATCTACCTCCTTTGACTAGCCATATATTTTGATCAAGGAGGCCATTTTCAAACTTCCTCTTGGCGGTACTAGAAATTTGTTAACTAAGGGGTCTCCCTAATGTGAAGTCCCAACTAGACCTCACACTATTTGGTGTAGGAGCCCCATTTGGAATATCAGCTCGGTTGCCATATATCTCAAAGATATGCCTTGGATCTAACTATCAACATGAGAGAAGGATGTAATGGTGTCTTCGAAAAGTGAGGAGGTGTGCCTGGTGAGTGTTTAGTTATAAATGTGTCAAGGTTCTTCTACTGCAGAGAGGGGAGAAAAGTGAGCCTCTAAGTGAGAGGTAGTAGTACCACCCAAGTAGAGACACATATGAACCAAAAGGATATGTCTAACATCCAGCAGAATAGTCCACAGAGGATGTGACGGTCATTACAACTAACACATGAACAAATATATGTCTAATATCCCACAAAATATTCCACAAGGACAACATTAAAAACCATTGCAACACATTCTCAATAAGTTAAGTACTAAAATAAATGAAATAATGCAACTATCTTAGCACATGTGAAAGAAAACATGAAATACAAACATCCACAGATTAGTCTTACAAACATTCATAATCCATGCATGAAGAATGTACTGGCCTTGAAGGCTTATGTCATTAAGTGAAAGATCCAAGACACATGTTTACAATGTACATCACTAGCTCCGGTAGTGGAACATTGGAGCCACTCCTTGCTCCTCAAAGAACTAGCTTATCTCTCTAATTCCTTGCGGGAGGAGCCAAGGTGAAAAGTCCTTTGCGCATACAATGAGGCAATATTTATAACCAAGGGTCACTCTTTGACTACTCTCATGACTGTTTGACTTTCTATGGCTTTTCAACTTACATAACTCCTTACATTCCATGTGTGTCCTTTAGAATTCCACTTTACAATACATTTAAATACAATATACATGATCCACAATAGTGATGTGGCATATGACCACTCATGACATGACATGTCATGGCACTATTGACATGGACTACTTGGTGATGTGGCAATGTCAAGTCACTATTGCTACTAAGTGATGGATTCCTTCTTGAAGATGCTTTCTCTTCACCTCTGCATGGCTTGGTGATTTAGAATCTTCAGTCTTGGATAGTGGTTGCAAAATTGTGTCCCTTCGCTTTCTCTTGATTGATCAAATTATGATTTCAAGTACAAGAGAGTCTTTAGGCATGCTTCCTGTAGATCTATAAAAAGGGTCTCTTTCACCTCTAGTTACCTCACATTAATATGTCAATCTGGGATCATTTTGCTGTTTCAAAGAGTGTCTCAGTCTGAGGCTTAGCACTTGTCAGAGTAATGCTTGTAGTACAAATGTTTAAAAGCTACAAAAGTAAATTGATGTGTGTCTACAACTTAACTACTTCAAAAGGCTAAATCACACCAAGCATTGCATCAGCCCAAGGTTCGGCAGCAGTAGCCCATCCTTTTCATAACTGATGAGAATAGATCCGAGGTCTGGGAGCTAGGTAGTAGATGCTGGGGCTCACTACAGCCTGAGGTCGTCCTTAATAATTAGAAATGAAATGGCAAGTAAAGGTAAGAGCAATGAAATAGAACAGCACATCAGCCAAGGGTTCAGTAGCAATAACCCATCCCTTTCATAGATGATGGGAGCAGATCAAAGGTTTGGGAGCTAGGTAGCAGATGCTGGTGCTCACTACAGCCTGAGACTGTCCTTAAGAAATGGCAAGTAATCAAATTAGCAATCTGGAAATGGAACAACAATTGAAATGGAATAGCAACTAAAATGGAACAGCAACTAAAATGGAACAAAAAATAAATGGAACAACAACTAAAATGGAATAGCAAATAAAATGGAATAGAAAATAAATGGAACAGCAAATAAATGGAACAATAGTTGAAATAAGCAGTAACCAAGTTCATCAAGTTGTCACTCTATTTAATCACTCCAATCAAAACATCAATCCTTCAATCTTAAAAGATGTCCACATACTATGGAACAACACTATCAATTACAACCTTAGAAACACAATGTGCTTAATCTTCTTCTGTTATTGATCTAAATAAACACATACAATTGCATCTCAAGGTGAAAACAGTTTCATTCAATAATCCTATGAAATCAGACTTCTCAATATAACTGTTGTAATGCTAAATCATAATCACAATAGACTCTGTAATGAAGTGACAGTATCCTGTAGAGATTTAATCAACACTTAAAGGATTGGTAACATGACACAGCGTCAATATAAGACTTTTGTTTACAGGAACATGAAACGAGTTAAACATAACAGAGCATGTAATATAACGTTCTTAAAACACAACAGATTACCAGATTACGTTTACGAACAAACCACACAGAAACCATGCATAATGGAACAAGAGCAAGTGTCCTCCAGGGCCGGGCCCTTAGCCTCCAGGGGTACACCACTTAGGATTGATCCAGGCTCAAAGATAAAAGAGTCACCAAGTCTGTATTAATTCATGAAATGAAATTACAGGAACTCAAGTCTTCAATAGAACATAAAGATCATAGTCTTGATCTTCCTTAAAAGAAATTACATAAAAATTCCTCCTTCTAGCCAATAGCGCTATTCCTTATATAAGGAAGATGGCAGAGATATATAGATATAGAAAATAGATAAAATAGAGATCCCTCAAGATCTAAGATCCTGAGGGATTCACAGAATCATTAATCCTGTGTCACTTCTTTCCTTTTATGCTCCGTGTTGGTATCTCCGCTTCCTTTCCTGGGTTGATCCATTTTGATCTGGTTTGCTTGCGGTCTCCTGTCAAAGGGACAATAGTTAGCTCATCCTTGTCTTTTCCTTTGGAATGGCCACCTTCCATTTTTCCTCCCTCCTGCACATAGGAATGACAATTATCAGTGTTTCCTATTAATCTCTCGTGTTCCGTTATAAACCCTCATCATTATCTAAGTTTCTAATGCAAAAGGCTTTTAAGTTCTAGTGAAAAGATACTAAAATAACCATTGGAACATACCTTCCTTGATACTCCACACACCCCCCAGCTTACCCTTTTTCATGGCCTCATGAAAACGTTGTAGTTGACATGCAAAGCAGTGAGGGAGTAGGCTAGAGATGGAATCTCGTGCGGGGGTCTACAGCCGTGATGCAAAATTAAATGATCAAAGAAATGGCCTATCTAGCCCTCAGGCATCTCATACAGGGCTTGGTATCTGGGTGCAAGATGCCAAATGATTGGACTCTGAAACCTATATCCTAACCAGGATGGCCCTGCCCTCAAAACAATTTTGCCATAGAGGGGGAATCAGTTAGCAGCAAGCTTAAATTTCTCATACTTAAATGGCTCTCTGAGTTGAATGTTCGGATTAGATACTCGATATCGAAATTTAGCTACTTCAATGGCAGGGTCTTTAATGGAGGAAAAGAATTCAAGCCCCTGCCGAATGATTGCTTCATGCATGGGTCATAATGCTTCAATCACTCTTGGAACCCTCATGAGATTTCTATGTCCCCTCCATTACTGTTCTGGGTCTCTAGGCTCAGCTCTTACCCATAGATCTAATCCGTTTTCTTGTTTCTGAAAAGCATTGTAGGCTTTAAGCCATTTAATTTGATTAACTACAAATGAAATAAATGCTTGCAATTGAATATCCCCAACAAAAGGGCCAGGGTTCAACTCGGTCTCTTGTTCTAGTACAAGGTTGTGCAAGTAAAATTCACACAATAACCTTTGTACTTTTACCCCATAATGTTTACAACAATTTATAAAATCATTTACAATGTTAATTTCTATGGGAGCACCTGCTTTAACAACCCTTATTTTCAATTGTAAATACCTTTCCATTAGAAATAGAGCATAGTTCTTGGCAGGGGCTCTACATGCTAGGACGTCATTGTATAGAGAACACAAGGTATCCATCTGTTTAATAACTACATCTAATCTACGGGTTACCTTGGCAACTTTCTCTTGCTCCCTTTGCCATCCTTCGAAAGCTTGGCTTTCAGATAAGTTGTCGTTCCTTAGTTGCTGCTGTAATTCTTCATATTTTTCTCAGGGGACCGTTTGCTCCCTAAGCTTTTTTGCTTCTTCCTGGGCCTGCTTCAAATGTTTGTGAAGGGTTCTTGTTTTCGGGTCCTTCTTCCATGCATTCGTGGAGGCTGGGAGCTTTACTTGAACTTTCTTATTGCGCTACTTTGAGTTCATAACCCTTATTACTCCCGAAGGTGGTGCCTCCGTCTGAACCATCTTATCATCTTTTTCAATTTTAACACGAACTCCAGCCCACTATTTTTCCTTTTCAAATGGAACAACAGTCTGTTCTTCTGCTTCAATTGGAACAACAGTTTATTTTTCAGCTTCATTTGGAACAACAGTTTGGCTTTTGCCAGGGTTTTGAGCAGTGGGACGGCTTCTGGTCCTCCGCCTCTTGCCCTTAAGGGATCTTACTGGTGTGGTCAGACCTTTTCTTCCTAAAGTCCCTTTCACCCTTTTCCTCGCCTTAAGAATCCTAATCTGCTGGTGAAGCTGAACTATTATGTTTAACAATGTCCGCTTTTCCCTTTGTAATTCCCTTATCTCCATCATCTCTTCAGAAAGAATAGTAGGATGTTCACTGTGGGTTGGACTGTGGCTAGCTTCCTGATTTTCTCCCTGAGGTGGCTGTTCCGGAGTAAGAACCTTGCTTGGCTCTGTTATTTCTTGCGCTGCTTCCTCTTCTTCCCTTATTTCCTCCGGAATTTCCTCTGGTGCCTTCTAACTAGGAACGGGTTGTTCCTGCTCAACATTTTCTAATATCTTCTCATTATGAACGAGAAAATTTTCTACTTCCGCCTCTTCTGCATGCAATTCCTCGGGTGCGTCTTTCTCTTGGTTTCCTCTATGGCATGGAGGTTAGATGGACTCAGGGGTTGGCCATATTTTCCCATATTGGCCAAGATGTTGGCCAATTCATCTTCCCCTAACGGGTCTTGTAATGGGATTCCTCCCTGCTGTTCCATTCCTTCCTCCTGCTCAGACTGCTTAACTTCTTTCTTCTCGTCTCCTTCCTATTCAGACTGCTCATCCTTTTCTTCTTCTCTCCCTGCAGATTGCTCTGCCTCCTCTTCTTCTTCTTTTGTTTCTTCCTCTGCAGATTGCTCTTCTCCCTCGATGTCTTCTTCTTCCATTTATGTCTCTGTAGACTGCTCTGCTTCCTCACTGCTTTCTTCCTCCATTTCTGTCTCCGCAGCCTGCTTTACTTCCTCATTGCTTTCTTCTTCCGTTTCTGTCTCTGCAGACTGCTCATCTTCGATTTCTATTGCTTGGCTCGTGCCTTCCTGGGGCTTCTCCAACCCTCCTCGTAGCCCTGTGAACCTTGACGACTTTCTACGTTTTTCTGATTGTTCGGGTGCACTAGCATCATATTTCCGCTTTTCAGATCATTTTTCAGGTTGTTTTTCAGGTTGCTCTTCTGTGCAAGTGTCTTGCTTTCGTTTTTCTGAATGTTGGGGTGTGCTATCAACTCGTTTTTATTTTTTCGGGCATCCAGATGTGGCTGTCCCTTTATTGATAATGGCAATTAGTTCTTCCCAGCTGCTCTGCTGTTGGGTGAGACTATAATTCACTATCAACCGAATTAATCCGTGGTGGCTAACAACTGATTCTACGTGTTGTGCCCTTTTCATACTTCGTGTGACATCATGCAATAGTGAATTCAATAATGCAAGTAAATTCACAAATTTTTTTTTCTTTAAGACAGCTAGGAGTTTAAGATGTCATGGTCTTACCACGTCTTTTCTGCCTTCACAAGTAATGTAGCTCTGGATGATTTTCGCCAATTCCACCCATGGCTCTCCTAGCATTGCCGGTAGCACCCCCTTTCCTCGGATTGTCAAACTCTGGCCCTCATCCTGAAATATTTCTAAAATCTTCTGCACCCTTTCCTTCTTTATTGTCCATACTAGTCCTGTGTCCGGTAACCCCGTAACTCTTGCGATTATGTCGTCGGTGACTGCTATTCGCCTTCCTCTTACTGTGGAGTATTCTTCTTATAAGTTCTGTAAAAATTCTCTCGCTACTGTTTCATTATTCTCCTTCAAGCGGTTGAGATAGGTCAACCATCCTGCTCTCTTCAAGATTCTTCAGGCTGTAGCCGAAACAGTTAATTCTTGCGGTTCTCGGCGGACTGACCTTCCTCCCATAGTTTCACTGCAAATTCTCAAAGGAACAGCAGCTATTTATTGAAACGCAGAGAAGATGATGGTGTATTACTCGTTCAAATTCAAATGCAATGGCGTATGCAATGGAAATAGCTTCAAACAGCAGCTCATGCAGAAGAAAATAAAAATAGCAAAAGATCATACCGTTGAGCCGTGCAGTGCTCAAGTACAAAATTTTCTCAAATAACGGGCTGCCACGTGCTCTAGGGAATGATGAGGTTGCCTCCCCCCCTGCAATATGATAGACTGTCCCAACCATCAAATAAAGGAGTAGTGTTTGTTCTGCCACGAGGTCTTTATGGAACAGCGTATGGCAATATGCCATGTTTGTAAAAACAACCTATTACTGAAATCAAGGTAGAAAGTTAGATCACTTTTAATACATTAGGGACTGCGGTGATTTGATGGAAGTTCAAGGATAAGACATTTGCCATAAATAGCGAGTCTCATGCGGTCACTGTCATTATCTCTGTAATGATTGGCGATAATGTATAGTCATGCGCTATATGGTTGGGTAATTATACAATTAATTATCACATCATAAGAAACAAGAGGATGTAATCTCCTTACCTATTAGTGTAAAAATACGACTTCAATACCATTAACAGTGCTATGCTACCGGCAGGTGTCCATAACCTGGGCAGAGTTGTTTATTTCACCCCTGGAACCAGTCCTTTGTGTATGCCAGGAAGCGTTGTATAATTTCAAAATGTAGGCCACTATGCTGGCTTGGTGACCAGTTAGTCATAATGCCATTCACGAGGGAGGAGTGAATAATGGGTAGGCCGGCTCGTGGTGAGACCTCCTGTTCCAAGGGTTATTCATTTGATATAACTTTTGGACCATTTCCTGGGTGTGGTGGCCCTAGTGGGAATGCCACTTTGCTTCCATCCTGATGATCATGGTAGGTCAGCTCGTAATGAGACTCCCTATCCTGCAATTTGACAATTTTTAGAAACCCTGTTTTGCTTCCTTCTTTTTTCTTCTTGTTTTTAATAGAGAGCCTTTCCTGTTTATACAAAAAGGGTGGTTCAACACTCCTTAAGAGTAGGAATGGTGGAAGAAGTCTTAATATCCCAATAGAAAGGTATAGACCCTTTGATCTTATTGCTAGATGATACTCAAAGTAGGTAAAAAAAAACCATCGTGATACAGATAACCAATCAGAACGGGGTTAGTAGACCCATGGCAGCAAAAGATGATAAATAAGCATGTCTTTCCCTATGTCCTTTCACTAATTCAGGTCAGTCTCTTATAAAGATAGCGATTTATGATTTACTGATTTCTGTATGTTGTGTTTTTGTTTCCATCACATAAATGCATAGCCATATTCCAAAAGACTTGAAAGAACATTAGCAATAAGCATCCTTAAGAAGGAACAAGCTGTTTCAAAATCATATGAGTAGTGCTTCTTTCAAGGAAGGGTACAACAACAGTTCACAGATGCTGTTCATTTGGAGAAAGGAATAGTGGGAATCAACGGTGTTGTTCCTTTTTGAAAAGGAACAACAATATTAAACATGTTCCGTTCCTTTGGAAAAAGAGCGACAGAAATAAAAAAGTGTTGTTTCTTTTGGAAACAACAAAAAAACACACAAGTGTTGTTCCTTTTGAAAAGGAACAACAAAAATAAAAAGTGTTGTTCCTTTTGGAAAATGAACAACAAAAATCAATAGTGTTGTTCCTTTTGGAAAAGGAACAGCAAAAATCAAAAGTGTTGTTCCTTTTGAAAAAGGAACAACAAAAATCAAAAGTGTTGTTCCTTTTAGAAAAGGAACAGCAAAAATCACAAGTGTTGTTCCTTTCGGAAAAAGAACAGCAAAAATCACAAAACATGTTGCAAAGATATGTACAAAAAAATAATTCAAGAAGTTATATACAAACTGTAAAGGAAAGTAAACTTCTTAGTGAGTTATAGGTGGGGGAGACTTGTCTTCCTCCCGTAAGATCTCCAAATCTGAATCTTGGCGTAGTTGTTGACAGAAGGACTCCCGAGTAAGTGGTTTGCAATAAAGATGGACTCGATGGCCATTTGCCTTAAAGGTATATCCAAAACCATCAATAGCAATCAGGGTAAGGGTACCATTATCATGTACTTTCTGAATTTCATATGGTCCCAACCAACGAGTCTGGAGTTTCCCGGGGAAGTCCTGAAATCTAGAGTCATATAAAAGAGCCCAGTCTCCTTCGTGGAAAACTCTATTTTTAATGAGAGCATCATGCCATTTAGCTCTCTGATGTTGTATTAGGGTAGTGTGTTGAAGTGCAGAGAGCCTGATTTCATCCAGCTCATTAATTTGTTGTAGTCGATTAGTTTGTGCCTCAGTTAAGTCTAAGCCAACTTTTTGTGTTGTTCGTAATGTCTGGATTTCAAATTCTATAGGAAAGATAGGTTGTTTTCCGAACATTAGCTGGTAAGGTGAGTGACCAGTGGTGCTTCTCCATGTTGTTCTATAAGCCCACAGTGCTTCTGGTAGACTGGCAGCCCAATCGCGTCTATGTGATGCAACTGTTTTTGTTAGAATCGTTTCTATTATCTTGTTGCTGCTTTCTACTTGACCATTTTCCTATGGGTGATATGGGGTGGTGATTTTATGTTGAACATGATAATTGTTGAGTGTTGCCGTTATTCTGTTCCCAGCAAAATGTGGCCCTCCATCTGTAATTATCTCTCTAGGGAGGCCATAGCACACAAATAGATGGAGCAGGAACTATATAACAGATTCTTCTGTAGCTCTGAGCAAGGCCTCTGCTTCAACCCACTTGGTGACGTATTCTGTTGCCACCAAAATGCATGTTTTTTGGTTTGATGGTGGGTTGATTGGTCCCACGAAATCAAGAGCCCAACGCTCAAATGGTTCGATGACTAACTGTGGTTTCAAAGGCATCCATCCGAGTGACTAGGGCGTCCTGTTCTCTGGCAACTGTCACATGCTTAGACAAATTTCTTTGCATCTTTAAAAATTGTAGGCCAATAATACCCTGTGTGTAATACTTTATGTGCAGTCCTGTGATTAGCAAAATGTCTACCACATGGTTGGTCATGGCATGCTTTCAATATATCAAAAATTTCATCTTGTCGAATGCATCTCCTAATTTGCATGTCTGCTCCTGTGTGAAATAAATAGCCCCCAATCCAGGAAAATCTGGTACTTCGCTGGACAATCTGTTTTCGCTCATTAGGGGTTAGATGCTTTGGTAACTTACCTACTGCTAGGTAATTGGCGACATCAGCATACCAAGGTTTTTGAACAGTAATAGCAAAGAGATGCTCATTGGAAACTGATCCTTAACTGCTGCTGCATCGACTGGTTTTGGCATTCTTGAGAGGAAATCAGCTACCAAGTTTTCTTTCCTGGGTCGATCCTTGATTGTAATATCAAATTCCTGCAATAAAATCAGCCATCTAGTTATTCTACCATTTGTAATAGGTTTGTTTGCTAAGTATTTTATAGCAGAATGATCTGTGTACAAGATGACAAGATATCCAGTGATGTAATGTCTAAATTTATTGACAGCATGTATAACAGCTAGAAATTCTTTTTCAGTGACAGTATAATTTAATTCAGCAGGGGATAGATTTTTGCTAATGTAATAAATTTCATATGGTTTTCTATCCTCCTCCTGTCCAAGGACTGCTCCGATGGCTGTATCTGAGGCATCATATGATATCTGGAATGGAAAATCCCAATTTGGTCCCCGAAGGACTGGGCTGTAGATACGAGCTTCTTCAGATTGTTGAAAGCACGTTCACATTTTTCTGTCCAAAGGAAATCAATATTACCAGTTAGTGCATACAATGGTGCAGCAATACGTGAATAATTTTCTATAAATCTTCTGTAATAACCAGAGAATCCAAGAAAGCTACATACCTTTGTTTGAGTAGTGGGAGTAGGAATAAGCAAAAGTATTTGGATTTTGGCTGGGTCTACCTGGATGCCATCTGCTGAAATTTAGTGTCCTAAAATAAGTACTTCCATCATCATCATGTAGCATTTTTCATGGCTTAAACAAAGCCTGGTAGCTATGCAACGTTGTAGGACTTTTTCTAGTGTCTCTAATGCTGGATCAAACTCATCTTCGTATGGAGTAAAGTCATCCATATATACTTCCAGTCCTTCATTTATTAGATCTGCAAATATGCTAAGGATAGCCCTTTGGAATGTGGAAGGGGAATTACATAAACCAAAAGGTAAGACTCGGTAGGCGAATGTTCCCCAAGGACAAGTAAAAGTAGTTTTGTCTTGATCTTCAGGGGCAATCTATATTTGGTTATATCCACTGAAGCCGTCAAGAAAAGAAAAGAATGTCTTCCCTGCCAAAGTGTCCAATACCTGATTGATGAATGGGAGAGGAAAGTGATCTTTCTGCGTTTCCTTATTTAGCTCCCTGTAGTCCACACAGATTCTCCACTTCCCATTCTTTTTCAGTACCACCACAAGCGGGGAGACCCATTTACTATCAGAGATAGGGTAGATGAAGTTAAAATCTAAAAGTTTTTGAAGCTCAGCTTTTACTACTTCTTTTAGATGAGGATTTAGTCTTCTCTGAGGCTATCTAATAGGTCTTGCATCATTTTCTATGTAGATGTGGTGTGTACACAATTGAGGATCAATTCCTTTCATATCAGGGTAATCCCATGCAAATGCTTCTTTATATTTTCTTAAGATATGGATGAGTTTTGTTTCTTGTTCAGGTGTAAGGTCGGCGTTAATGTTTAAGGTCTTTCCAGGTTCAATTTCCAAAATTTTACTATGTGCAACTGAAGTGAAAGGGATCGTGTGATCATGTGCATCTTTCAGAGGTTCCTCTTCCACTTCATTATCAAATGCTGCTTTTATCATATGACACTGGGTACGAGATGTGAGTTCAGTTTGACTAATAAAATTGTTGATGGCATCATCTTCTATTTGGTCTTTGAACTCTAGTGCTTCTTGTATAGTTAATGGAGATCTAATGTTGTCAGTAAGATATCATACAGGGTGCTTATTAGTTTTAACTATTGTGATGCTTGGCTACGCCGGAGGATATAGTACTAAATTATTGATATCCGCCCCCTTGGTTATGATCATGTTCCCTTGCCGACAGTCGATATAGGCATCAGCGATAGCGAGCCAAGGTCTTCCTAAGATGAAAGGATGTCCATCAAGTCGGGTTTTATGGTTTATTATCAGAAAATTAGTTGGGTGTTCCCAGGAGTCAACCGAGACCATGACATCATGCAATATGCCTTCCAACCTAACCATAGAACGATCAGCCAATTCTAGCAGAGTTGAAGTGGGTTCTGCAGATGTAATGCCTAGCTTTTGGCAAGTAGCAGTTGTCAATATATTGATTGCAGCTCCAAGATCAACTAAGGCATTGGTTAAGGTTTGACCATAAATTTGAACAGTTACTATTGGGTTTCCTGGGTCTTCATACTTAATAGGTGTTTTCTTTCCTGATAATAAGTCAGATAAAGTATCGACTACTTGAACTCTTGGATTATCTATTATATTCCTTCTTGGTCTTTTTATGCACAATTCTTTGATAGTTTTTGCGTATATTGGGATGTCTTGAATGACCTGAAGGAATGGAATTTTTATGTACAAATTTTGTAATCCTCCTAGAATATCAAAATTAGGTTGTTGTATAGGTCGAGGTATGACTAAACGTTCTGGGAATGGGGGAGAGGATGTGGTTGCTTGATTGTGAGTTTGTTGTCTATTTACATCCTCTTCTTGTGATAGATGGTCTCTAGGTAATTGATCTTCAATCTGAACTGTTTTATTTCCCTCTGTTTGGATGATACGCCCAGATCTTAGCTGAAGATCATTGCACTCCCTCAGATCGGGTCCTTCTTCTAATGTTTCTAAAATTTGGAGTGCTTGGACTGGTCTGTTATTTGGATTGGGATTGGGTTGGGCTCGGAGTTGGGGTCTTAGATTAGATTGGGGGTTTTGTTGTAAAGATGGCAGTGTAGGTTAAGGGAAAGGAATATTTCCTACTGGCTACTGTGTTGGTATCTGCCAGTTAGTCTGCCAGACTGAACCTTGTGAAGTGGGGGGAGTCCATTGCAGTGGGTATGGGGTGTTTTGCCAGTATGGTGGGGGATAAGGAGGATTCGACCAACCAGATTGGCTTGTTTGATTTAGCCATGGGTTTGCAGAAGGATATGACTGTGATGACCAGTTTGGAAATGGGGGCTGAAAATGACTTTGCCATGTATTATACTGTTGAGTATTGTACTACGGATACTGAAAAGAAGAAGCTGGGTCTAAAACATACCAGTTTGTCGCGGCTGCCACTGGCGACACTGGTTGAGTAAATATACTGCCTCTGGTTCTTCTTCTGCTTCCTTATATACTGCTTTCAGTCCAGGTAATGAGGGACAACTTTCTGTAGAGTGATCCCTTGTACAGATAGCGCATGTCTAGACTGTATCTAGTGGACACTCCTTATGGCTATGCTTCTTCCTGCACCTGCGGCAGAAGATTGCCAAATTCTGTTCTGCCTCCATTTGTTTCTGTTTGGCCTGCAAAACGTCCAATTGTGTAGTCAATGTTCCTAGTATATCAGTTTTAAAATTTTCAAATAAATTTCCAATTTCCACACGCGTTACTCCTTCTAATGAAATTTTGTTTTCTCTTGCAAATCGATCATGTTCTGCTGGTTTGATTCATGTACTGCCTTTTGAACTCCTGATACATAGATCAATTATGTCAACAAAAATTTCCTGATAAATATCCCCTTTCCCCATAATGTTTAATGTTTCAATCCATTGTTCTTTCATGCCCCTTATTAATGCTATTTTCAACACGTTATCAAACAAGGGCAGTGATGCATAGGGAGATCTTTGTAGATTTTACTGGAAACATTCCACATATTCTTTCATTTGTTCCCAGTTATTTATAACCCCACCACCTAATCCCATAAACCATCTAAGAGCAGCCCCTTTCAGAGTAGAGGGGAACAATTTTAGTTTCTGGGGGTTAGTGGTGTAATCATATCCCCTGCATAGCACATCAAATTCAAATAAAAATGCATCCGGGTCCTCTGATGTAAGTCCGTGAAATGTAGGGATGTGTTGAAGGGGGATTGCTTCCATAGGGGCATTTGTTGCGGAATCCACTATGGCGTATTGTAATGTAGAGGTTTGGGTGTTTGGTGGATTTTGATCCATTGGGTCAAATATATGCCAATAACCTTCCGGAATATCTAAGAGGGTATTCCTAGGTTGAGGAGGAATGTCTTTAATAGGAACAATTTTAATAGCACTTCCTCTATCTGGGATTTCTATCTGAGGGGATTGGGTCTCTTCAATAATAATTTTTACCGCACTCCCTTTGTCTGGGCTATTCAATGGCTGAGTTATCCTAGGAGGAGATCTTGGCTCCCCAGTTTCCCCAGTTTCCCCTTCTCCTTCACAAAGATTACTAAGATTCCCTTCTTGCAGTCGTTCTGGAATAGAATTTTCAATTTCTTGAAAGTCTTATTCGTCAGTTTGACTATGCACCTCAGAAAGGCTACAGATGGTGAGCCTGTGGCCTAAAGGGAACTAGTAGGTTGTTTGGAAGTAACTTTCCTGGGTCCTACTGAAGGCTGAGATTCGGCTTTCTTATAGATTTCGTTTATGAATGTTGATCGACCAAGGGTCACCAGCCCCTTAGCTTTTTCTGGCTTTGGTAAAGGTTTCATATTTTTCTCCGACTTTTTCTGCTTAGTCATGCACTCAATTTAACTACTAAATCTTTCTTAAGAAGATAACAGCAAATCTAGAGGAAAGTGGGCAAAGGAGCAGGGCTTTTACATGCTCCGCATGTAGGTTCTTACCTTCCATTTTCAAAACCCAATTCTTCCCTAGCAGGTTCGTACACTACCCTGAAAAAACAAATGGCTACACTCTTTCCCTAGCAACGACACCAAAGTGTAGAGCTATAAAAAGGGTCTCTTTCACCTCTAGTTACCTCACATTAATATGTCAATCCGGGATCATTTTGTTGTTTCAAAGACTGTCTCAGTCTGAGGCTTAGCACTTGTCAGAGTAATGCTTGTAGTACAGATGTTTAAAAGCTACAAAAGTAAATCGATGTGTGTCTACAACTTAACTACTTCAAAAGGCTAAATCACACCAAGCATTGCATCAGCCCAAGGTTCGGCAGAAGTAGCCCATCCTTTTCATAACTGATGAGAACAGATCCGAGGTCTAGGAGCTAGGTAGCAGATGTTGGGGCTCACTACAGCTTGAGGTCGTCCTTAATAATTAGAAATGAAACGGCAAGTAAAGGTAAGAGCAATGAAATAGAACAGCACATCAGCCAAGGGTTCAGTAGCAATAACCCATCCCTTTCATAGCTGATGGGAGCAGATCAGAGGTCTGGGATCTAGGTAGCAGATGCTGGTGCTCACTACAGCCTGAGACTATCCTTAAGAAATGGAAAGTAATCAAATCAGCAATCTGGAAATGAAACAAAAATTGAAATGGAACAACAACTAAAATGGAACAGCAACTAAAATGGAACAACAAATAAATGGAACAACAACTAAAATGGAATAGCAAATAGGAATAGAAAATAAATGGAACAACAAATAAATGGAACAACATTTGAAATAAGCAGTAACCAAGTTCATCAAGCTGTCACTCTATTTAATCACTCCAATAAAAACATCAATCCTTCAATCTTAAAAGATGTCCACATACTATGGAACAACACTACCGATTACAACCTTAGAAACACAACGTGCTTAATCTGCTTCTGTTATTGATCTAAATAAATGCATACGATTGCATCTCAAGGTGAAAACAGTTTCATTCAATAATCCTATGAAATCAGACTTCTCAAGATAATTGTTGTAATGCTAAAGAATAATCACAATAGACTCTGTAATGAAGTGACAATATCCTGTAGAGATTTAATCAACACTTAAAAGATTGGTAACATGACACAGTGTCAATATAAGAATTTTGTTTACAGGAACATGAAACGAGTTAAACATAACAGAGCATGTAATATAACATTCTTAAAACACAACAAATTACCAAATTACGTTTACGAACAAACCACAAAGAAACCACACGTAATGGTACAAGAGCAAGTTTCCTCTAGGGCCGGGCCCTTAGCCTCCAGGGGTACACCGCTTAGGATTGATCCAGGCTCAAAGATAAAAGAGTCACCAAGTCTGTATTAATGCATGAAATGAAATTACAGGAACTCAAGTCTTCAATAGAACATAAAGATCATAGTCTTGATCTTCCTTAAAAGAAATTACATAAAAAGTCCTCCTTCTAGCCAACAACGCTATCCCTTATATAAGGAAGATGGTGGAGATATATAGATATAGAAAATAGATAAAATAGCAATCCCTCAGGATCTAAGATTGTGAGGGATTCGCAGAATCGTTAATCCTACGTCACTTCTTTCCTTTTCTGCTCCGTGCTGGTATCTCCACTTCCTTTCCTAGGTTGATCCGTTTTGATCTGGTTTGCTTACGGTCTCCCGTCAAAGGGACACTAGTTAGCTCATCCTTGTCTTTTGCTTTGGAATGGACACCTTCCGTTTTTCCTCCCTCCTGCACATAGGAATGACAATTATCAATGTTTCCTATTAATCTCTCATGTTTCATTATAAACCCTCATCATTATCTAAGTTTCTAATGCAAAAGGCTTTTAAGTTCTAGTGAAAAGATACTAAAATAACCATCAGAACATACCTTCCTTGATACTCCACACTTCCCTCCTTCTCCTTCTCCATCATATTTCCATGATATGATAGGGTACATTTTCCTGCAATTGACTCATGACGAGACCACATCAATCCAAAAACCCCCTAGTCTAAGATGATGCATTCTAATCCATCAACTAAACCTAGGACAAGTGACAGGTTGGGAAAATGGGCTCATTGAATGCACATTGCACAGTTCTAGCATTCAGGGGGAAGAACTTGAGCTCTGAGACTGCAGATTGCGAAGCTCAGGGAGGCCTAAAGGACAAGACTATGTAGTTTTTAGAGATAGTGGAGTCTGGATGAGGGAATGGACACCAAGAAATCCAAATGTGTAGTTTTGGATGTCAAGGGATGTTAGGCTTCTACACACTATGTATTTCTAGTAGCCAGGGGAACTTCTTGAGGCTTAAAGATGAAAAGTGTGCAGTTCAAGGTAGGCTAGGAGGACATAACTATGAAATTCTGGGGGTCAAGGTTGGGAGTCAGGCACATGAATTGCATAGTGAAGCAGCCCTGGGATACAGGGACATTGTGCAGTTCCAAGTAGCAAGTTCACAACTTAGAGAGTTGATATTGTGCAATTCAGAGTTCAGTTGGGGCCTGGTGAAGCTAAGTTGCTTTGTCGGGAAGATTTTCTGAAAATGGTTAAGTGTGGGATAGGTGATTAATTGTGATGAACCTTGAATTTGATCACACACTTAGCATACTTTGATGACATGAAAATATAGATCATCTAAACAGATGAAAAAAGCATATCCCTTTGTGTGACTTCCTTATGACAAGATACGACAAGTGCGACACTTAAGATAGACTTTAGGATGATAGTAATAGCACTTGTGCGACAGTGCTCAAGACTTTGTGTATGGGTGCGATAGATGTTTACATAGTTAGAATTTATATACATAAAGACAGACCTTTGAAACCATCAAAATATGCTTGTAAATATTGCACGACATCCAAACATGTCAAAAGACTATAGTTAATCCAACATGAAAAAAGGACCAAAGCACTACAAGAGAGATCATGAAATAAGCTCTAATGTTTACGACAACAATAGAAAAGCCTAAGGAAGGCTCTGAAATTGAGTGTCAACCAAAATTTTGGAGGGCGTTGTAGCATCTACAACACTTGGTGACACACTGGTTGAACTCCAACTTCTCTATCTTGGTTAAATTCTTTCGTGCAAGGCCTTGGTTCTTTAGGGAGTGTTGATTCATCGTGTATATTACTTTGGCCTTCCCACTTATGCCACGAACATACATGATCCCCTCTATACCTTATCATTTGAACACAACATAAGATTCAGCATAATCACAATGTTTCAATTTGGGAAAGGTAGTGTAACTCGCGAGCTTAATATTTTCAAAGTATAATTTTCATCTTTGGTGTTGCTTTGCTGCCAACAAGCCTGGATAGTACCCCGATAGAGTCATGTAGGAACACAAACATTACTTCACTTCAAGCAAGCCTGGATAGGACCCCGACGGAGTTGTTTGCTTCACCTCTATACGTAGGAAGCCTTTCTCTTCTTTCACCTTTATTTATTTATTTAAAGAGAACTGTGCATTGGCACTTATATATTTTGGGGCGGAAGAGGGATCTAGACTTGTTGATAGTAGAAGAGTTTGTTCCTTCAGAGAAGAATATAGAGACCTATGATTTAGGTTTTCTCTGTAGAAATTTTGCAAATTATCTACAAATCTCGCTCTGAGACCATGTAGAAAATATGTATGTAGTTAACTCGATAATGCAATATAACCAAAGCAAAATACTATAACCTACTTCTACTACCAATTTGCAGAAGCTTAAAGATCGAGAAAGATTGAGTTGAACACATTTAACCAGAACAAGAAGAATCAATGCACAATACACATGAAAATACTTTAGGGAAAGCCTCGGCTAAAAACCCCACTATCTGTATTATCATATAAGGTGGAAATACATAGGAATTATACAAAGCCTTAGCTCTCACAGCTATCCAGATCTCAATACAATCCTCACAGATGCTCATAGGAAACCAAAGCTTCTCACAAGACTTCCTCTCTACCCTCCAAGCTCCTATTTCCTTGTGTTCTTTCTCTTGGGTGATCCTCTTGTTACCAAGTGGAAAACTTCCTGCCAAGTGTAACACTAATCCTCCAAAACTGTGTAATCCTCAAGGAACCTTCCCTTGACTACATGCATGAGTTTCCTTTATAGGAAAACACATGCAAATGATAGTACACTATCCTTGACTTTAATCTCAACTGGGTCTTTCTCAAAATAGACATGCATGAGTTTCTGATGAGGGAATTTTCAGTTATCTGGAGTACACTGGTTGAGTGCATGCATGCATCAACTAACTGATAACGCACAATTAGTTCCTCAAATAGTTTGGAACTAATTTAACTAGACTTAACTTAGTAAATTGAGCTAACTAATTACAACTCAAACATAACTCAATCTTATCTCCTTAATTAAGGGATAATCTCCTTAATCTAAGGGATAACTCTTGCATGACTTCAGAAAGACTTCTAACTTGAATTTCTCCAACTAATTAATGAATAATGAATTAATTAATTATTTCCAAATAGCTAGTGAGACTAAATTCAATTTTAATTCAAGGGAAAATTAAAATTGGAATTTCTAGATTCTACTTTTTATCATTTCTTGTTGCTATTTTCAACACTCCCTCTCAACAAGAAAGGAATTCAACTCAATCCCAATCATGAACCTTTGGAATGTTATGTATGCAACACTTCTCTCTAGTTTTGTTTCTCCAGCAACTCCAGAAACAAAAAAACATCCAACCTGAATCACTATGATGCATCTGTCATCAAAGTATTTGACTGTTATTGCCTCTGTCTACTAAAAACTTTGCGCTTCTGTTGACTCTGCCTTTCTGCATTGTTGTCAACCCTTCTCTGTGCTCTTCAATATCTGACTACTCTAGCCTCTATCACTTTGATATTTGACTACATCAATCCCATTGATTCCTCCAGCTACTATGTACTTTGGGCTCCCATAGCAAGGCACGATCCATGAGATAAAACCTCTCAATGGACCCTGCCCAATTTCAGCCTTCATGGGACTATCACTTCACATCACCCCACCTCACACCTGGAGGTATGGCTACATGTGACCCCTCTACCCACTTGGATCGAAATTCCCCCCTAATGGAGGTATCTACATGAGTGGAACTCTTCACTCAGTCTCCTCTCTGCTTGTCCAATTGTGGCTCCTCCAGAATTGTCTGAGACTTCTTATAAGGCTGCAGGTTGAGAGGTAATTTACTCTCCCTCTCAACCACCAAGTCTCTAACATTTGCCTTTCTCCTCAAGGCTTTGCATGCATCTTGAACTTCAAGAACATAGAGGTTCTTAACTTGTGAATGGATTTGTTTCACTCGTCTCATGGTGATGTGTCTAAGGAAAACAATTCCCTTACTAAAGACAACATCGTAGCCTTTGTCCTCCAACATCACGACCGATACCAAGTTCTTCTTTAGTCTAGGCACATACTTCACATCTGTCAAGGTGATAGGAGTTCCAAGCTCCCTCTGAAAAGCAACCGTGCCCACTCCTGAAACACTATACTTTCCATCGTCACCCATCGCTATGCATATCTTGAGGTCTTTCTCCTCCAAGGCACTGAATAAACTTTGCGCTTCTGTTGACTCAGCCAACTCTTGTGCATTAGTTGAAGCTAGCTTCTAGATTTCTTGGTCAATGAATTCCTTCAAGCCATTGTCTTCTAATATAGCCTCCATTCTATCTTTCCATGCTATGTAATACGAGCTATATTCCAAGGCATACTTGAGTCTCAAGCCATAGAATACCATTGGCCAACCTTGATGTATGATAAGAATTTGATTTTCACCTACAACCCTGAACTTCAAACTTCAAATTCTCTCCTCAGTATATTGTTCACAGCTTTGATAAACTTGTCTCTGATACCATGTAGAAATTATGCAAATTCTCTACAAATCTCGCTTTGAGACCATGTAGAAAATTTGTCTATAGATTAACACGATAATGCAATATAACCAAAGAAAAATACTATAACCTACTTCTACTATCAATTTGCAGAAGCTTAAATATCAAGAAAGATTGAGTTGAACACATATAACCAGAAGAAGAAGAATCAATGCACAATACACATGAAAATACTTTAGGGAAAGCCTCAGCTAAAAACCCCACTATTTGTATTATCATACAAGGTGGAAATCCATAGGAATTATACAAAGCCTTAGCTCTCATAGCTATCCATCTCTCAGTACAATCCTCACAGATGCTCACAGGCATTCAAAGCTTCTCACAAGCCTTCTTGTCTACCCTCCAAGCTCCTATTTCCTTGCAATGTTTCTCCTGGGTGATCCTCTTGTTACCAAGTGGAAAACTTCCTACCAAGTGTAACAATGATCCTCCAAAATTGCGCAATCCTCAAGGAACCTTCCCTTGACTACATGCATGAGTTTCCTTTATAGGAAAACACATGCAACTGATAGTACTTTGTCCTTGACTTTAATCTCAACTAGATATTTCTCAGAATAAACATGCATGAGTTTCTGATGAGGGAATATTCAGTTATCTAGAGTACACTGGTTGAGTGCATGTATGCATCAACTGACTGATAACTCACAATTAGTTCCTCAAACAGTTTGGAACAAATTTAACTGGACTTAACTCAGTAAACTGAGCTAACTAATTACAACTCAAATATAAATCAATCTTATCTCCTTAATTAAGGGATAATCTCCTTAATTTAAGGGATAAATCTTGCATGACTTCAGAAAGAATTCAAACTTGAATTTATCAAACTAATTAATCCATAATGAATTAATTAATTATTTCCAAGCAACTGGTGAGACTAAATTCAATTTTAATTCAAGGACAAATTAAAATGGGAATTTTTGGATTCTATTTTTTTATCATTTCTTGTTGCTATTTTCAACATGCTTGTTTATATTTTTCCCCTTCTTCGTTTCTACTAGTTGGATAAGATTGAATAAACCAAAACAGAAAAATCAAGTATAGGCATGAGGCTTCCGGACTAGACATGGGTTCATGGTTGGACCAAAATGCTCCTTACAGACGTATCATATTTTCTATCAAAAGTTCATTAGCCAAAAGATGTAACAAATACAAGGAAGATGAATAGAAGGTTAGCCAAATGCTGAAGTGTCACAATACTCTTTATAGTTCAGCCACACACATACTAAAAATCCACAATATGTCTAAGCAAAACACTTATTGACACAAATGAAAACAAAAATAGACAAATAAAAAGAAAGAAAAATGAAAGGAAAGACAACACACAACAAGGGAAAAAAAAATTAGAAGATAAACCAAATAATAATGCAAGATAAAGTAAGAAAATACAAGAGATATTGAAGAGAACAACACAAGATGGGTTCCAAAGAAGGAAACTAAGGTGCAGCTAATCCTACTTCTAAACTAAAAACAAGGAGGTCAGGTCATGTATAATGGAATTTCTAGTGAAGCCATTGTAATTGTTCCCGGCCTACATCCACAAAGATATGAACAATTAAAATAGATATAAAGTAATGTGCAATAGAAAAGATAAAAACTTGAATAACTTGCAGACATTTGAAGGTCTTGACTATGGGTAGAAAGATGTATCACAACCACTACTTTCATCCAATCCACATTCTTACCTCTCTGATGGAAAGCATAATCAGATAAACCTCAAATACTTGTGGTGAATGTACCTTCATCTATGTCATCATGCTTAGCAAGCATGAGAAAAGGCCGAGACCTATTTATTTCAATGGAGATTGCCAAGTAAGACTACTCCAACAATTCAGCAATTGGATCAAAAATACAGGATGATCCTCTTGAAAACCCTGAAATATTTGAAAAGATGGATTTTCAATTAGAGGCACAAGATTATAATGAGAATCATGTTAGTGAAAATAGATTTGATCATATTCAATAGTCATGTCAAGATGGCGAGGACCTGACATAACCATCAATAGAGACTAAAGTGCCTCAACTACCTAACAAGAATCTGAATAGTAATATGTTGAACAATGAATATCAAAGGATGTAAAACAACTTCCATTGGATATATTGGTGGGAAAATGATAGTCATCAGAGACAAAATATTGATCAGATGAGCTTATTAAAGCATCATATTTCCATTTTGTAATGAAGGAATACAAATCAATTTGAATAGTTCTACGAATTCTCTGAACAATCAAACCAAGCTCCTCGCAAGCCAAATGTGACACATCATTTTCCTGTAACTGGTGATAAACTATGCAAGCATTGTAATCATGAAAATAATTTAAAAGGGATGTCAGCACAACAAATACATGAAACTAGTCAGGACATGGTGAACAGAGAAGAACTTGATTTGTGTTATAAATCATGCATTCAATATTACTCAAGAGGATCTCAGGTATGATGAAGATAAATATTTGTGATATGATACTCGCAAGGAAAGCTAGGACCTGCTCATCCTGAAATGAACCTGATCGGTATGATTCCTTCAGCCAAAGATGGTCTTTGGAATGATCAACTTCGCAATTCCATAACCCTATGAGAGATACACATTCCAAACTCAAGTTTGTTGAGAGAGATTTGCATGAAGATGAATGAACTAAAAAATATTCATGAATCTGGTCATAAGTAAAATATTCGAAATTTGAAAGATCACATATGAGGTACCATACATTTCTCAAGAAAAAATTTCATTGAGTGAAACCATGCAAAGAGAAGGATCATGTAGGAGAAACAAGATTTGACTTAGTTTGGGGGCTTACCAGAGTCACGTGATCCTGACATAACCATTAACAAAAGTTGAAGTGCCTCGACTCCCTGGCAGGTTCTAGAACTTTCCAGAATTGTAAATAACATTTTTGAAGATTGTACCAGATCATTAATGGTGTGAGGGTGGTTGCTACTACCAGTTTCAATAAGCCCACTACTCATCGGATAGAAGCCATATTTTTCACTAGTTTGACTAGATTCTTCAACTTTAATAACCAGATTACTCAAGTCGAAAGGTTCTTCTAATCGTGAATTCAAAGATAAATGAATCAAGGAATATTCATGAGAAATTTGATTTGAAGAGTTGTCTTCATGCAAGCGAAGAGATGATGAGGGCTTGGAAGAATACTCAAATATTTGATTATTTTCATTTGCATCATGGATAATCTTGCATATTGCGAAATCATGGATAATCTCGCCAACTTGTGCCAGTTAACAGGTTAACTCATCAGATGGTGGACTTGAAAAACATGGAGTGCCCCTATTGCAAGTAGATGCATCGCAGATGGCAGAGAACAAGGGATAGTGAGATGAAGAGGAAGCTTCAATAAGAACAACTTCTTTGAATAAATTGGATTTTGGATCCAAAGTAAAATCCTCATGAGAAACCAAGAGATTGGCTAATGCACTTGTGAAATCATGGTCACATACATCAACAAAGTCATCATTGTTGGAATGATTTTTTCCCAAGGCTATGGATTTTTTGACTCAGGGAGTCCTGACCTAGGTTTAAAGTTAGTTGCGCAAACCAACAAAACCATACACTATTGGCCCTTCAGAAATAACCCACATAACACAGGTTGCAACCTCACCTAAAGAAGTATGGGGGGATACTGGAACCAAGTTTTTGTATCCAGATATCAGTGTGATATCTTTTAGTGCCCTAAATTCGCCTTCGTGTAGATCTATAAGCCCCTAGGGCTTGATACTACAACTCTGTTTAAACAACCTTTAGAGCTTCGCGAAGGTCAAAATCAATTGCCAAATTTTCAAATGGCTGCAATGACACTTGAGGCTATAGTGGAAACTCATCCCTCTATGATGGTCAAACTATTCTCTAAAACACATCGCATGCTTTACAATACACTTGGAATCCTTGTGTAGTGTTGGCCACCATAGACTTGCACGCAAAATCTTTCGTGCAGTCTCCTTTCCTGAATAATGTCCTCCTACAACCCCTCCATGAGCTTCAGGAAGAATGCTATCTTGTTCAAAATCTAGCACATATCTTCAAAATATTTCATCAGCACCCATCTTATACAAATGTCTTGCAATCACTGAAAAGTTTTTTGAGTGCACTACGAGTTCCTTCTTTTGTTGAATTATATACCCTTCTAGTGCCATCCCCGTAGTCAAAAATTGAATAATGTCTGCAAAGTGATTATCTATTATGCGCATTGCGAAGAGTTACACATCTGGAAGCCCTTCCTCCAAATTATTGGGCTCCCCTCCAGTTTCGATCTGCGACAAATGGTCAGGCCCTACATTTAACCTCCATGGCTTCACAAATACCTCAAAGTCATACTCCTGGAATAATAGCAACCATCTGTAGATCTTCCCCCCAACACAGGCTTATTGACCAGATATTTCAAAGAAGAATTATCTGTGTACATCTTGAAATGCCCCACTAACAGATAGTGTCTAAAATTCTATAGTGCATACACCATGGTCAATCCTTTGTGTTTAATTGTTGAGTAATTCTTCTCAGCCTTCGATAATAATCCTACTCGCGAAGGCTATAGGATGGTCCATTTCTCCTTCATTGTCTAGCATTAACACTACACCCAATGCAATGCAAGAGGCATCGACATGTACATGAAATTCCTTCTTCCAATCAAGGAATATCAAGAACGACGTGGTGACCATATTTTCCGTCAATACATCTAAGCTGCATTGATAGTCTTTATTCCAACTGAATGTTGCATCATTCTTCAATAGCTTCTCCATAGGCAAAGTAATTTGAGCATATGCTTTGATAAATTTTCTGTAATATCCCATATGTCCTAGCATCACCTGCAGCTGCTTAACTCTTCTCAGGGCCTCCAGATTCAGTATCACCGCAATCTTTGTAGGGTCCACCATCAACCCTTGTTTGCACACCACATGACCCACAACATTCCATGAACAAAGAATAGACATTTCTTCAAATTCAGCATGATCTGATATCTGTGACACGTATCCAACATCAGGTGCAGACTTTCTACATGATGCTTTACTAAACTAAACATCATCCAATCATCAAAGTATACTTCCAAGAACTTATGGATGAACTCCTTAAACACTGCTGTAACTACACAAGAGAATATCGTTGGTGCATTCTTGAGTCCAAATGATATCACAATATACTGGAAACAACCCCATTCTGTTGTGAAGGTTGTTTTTCTCCTATCCTTTGGTGCGATCTTGATCTTATGATAACCTGAAAACCTGTTAGTGAATGAGTAGCCTCCTACCCTGCAACATTGTCGAATACCTCATTGGTAAATGGTGCGAGGAATGGATCATGAACACGGGCATCATTAAGCTTCCTCAAATCTACACAAATCCTTATTTCACCCTTTTGTTTCTTCTCCTAAACCACCATCGAGCTCACCTAATCAGATTCCTCCATAGGTTCTATGATGCCTACCTCCAAGATCTTATCCAACTCCTGTCGAACCTTTTTCTTTTATTTAGGATTAAGATGATACGACCTCTATTTAATAGGCTTCATGTCTGACTTTAGAGTAATCTTCATGATGCCCAAGTCTCCTATTATGCCCTTCAGGTCCGAAAAATTGGTAGGAAAAATATCCTGGTATTTGTAGAGTAGCTCAACAACTTTATCCATAGTGGCATCATCCCAATAATCCCCAATATTTGCAAAATTTGGTTCTACTTTAGTACCAATGTTTACTTTCTTTGTCTTCAACAACGCAGTGATTTATGGCTTTTCTATTTACAGACCTTCGACTTCGTGATACCCTTCTACTTCTGGGATATTAATGTTCCTTGGATCCTCTTCATCTTCTTCAGTGGTCACATTATAGCATTCCAGCACATGACACCACTGGGTGCTCCAATCTGGCTGGACCCACTCCAATGGTTCTTGCGGCATTCTGAAGATAATTGCCTTAATCTCCTGTAGGGCTTCATCGATGCTTGCGAAGCCATCTTAAAAACTAAAGGTCAATAAGAACCCTTCCCTCAATATATCCCACTCCACAGTGCCATGGTGGAGCTCCGTTTCCAGATACCATTTCCTGGGAATTATATCCAAAGTATGGCAAAATAGGTGTACCCACTCCGGCTACGGCTTTGTTCCATAAGCTTTAGTCCATTTCTCTAGGTGATCACATGGATCATCCTTCCCGCTATATTTCTCAGTCAATCTAGTGCTATGCCACCCAAACTATAACCTCATCATTCTTCTGTAATCCCACCATCCATCAAAGATATCCTTGTGTGTACCCCACCATCGTGTGGGCATAGCACGTAGTGCCAAATCTAATGCTTGGAAGTGGTGGTATTTGGGGCCTTCACGCTCAAATGCATCCAAAAACTTATCCACATCAGTTAGCCCATCATAATAACATAAATTTCTTACCTTTGACGAAACACAGCACAATGGTTTCATCATCATATTGCATTGCAACGTGGATACTTCATGTAGTCGATTCTTCCAATGTTCCAACTCTTCATTTGAATCACAGGTGCGGGAACTCTCCCGGTCCAATGCAATTATTACATCTGTCGTCGAATCGATCCAGTCTTGATATCGCGTTGTTATTTTATGGATATGATCTAGTTCATCATCACTCTCCTCATAATCGCACTGGTTCAGCGTAGCACACCCCTTCTACAGGGTCCAATGACACTACAACCCGAAGCAATTTCCTTTCAAACGACATTGTCCTCTTCTTCAAGTTGATGACCCCATTCATGTCAATGGCCCAGTCAATTCCTAGGAGTGCAGGGTATGGATTATTTTCTTCCATGATCTCTATCACTTCAAAGTCAGCCATCATGCTCACACCTTCGATATCAATAGTTACTCCATATAGTCATACCATAGGGATGATCTTCTACTGGTTCATCATTCCAAGCTGAATCAGAGATCACTGTTGTGCAGGTCTCCCCATTCTTTCCCATGTTTTCTTCAACAACACGTTCACATCAGATCCCAGATCGAAAATGATCTTATCCATTTCATTGTCTCCTATCTGCAAGATGAGCCTCATCTCACGCCCTATTCTTGCCTTATTTTTGCCAATTTTTCTTACTACGTGGTGTCCGTTAAGGACATTCTCTTTGTTGGTGCATTTATTTATTAACTCTTCCAAGCCATTCACAACTTTGATATCGCACAATAGTTTCATGCAGGTATCCAAGAATGTGGTAAGGATATAGGGATCAACCTTTGTAGGTGCACTGGTTTCTTGCACTTTGTTTTGTCTTCCTGAGGTAGAGGCCCCATCAAAGATCTTCTTGGCTTCCATAAAAGTTTCCTTAGCATGCTCCTGATGAAAACCAACTTTCGTCTCTAGGGCCTTGCAGACCCATCCATCCTCTTCAGGTTGTTTTCCTTTATCATTGCTAGTTTTTATTCCACCCCTTAGCACTATATTCACACTTTGATCCTCATCTCAGGGCTTAGCTCTTGTTAGAGTCAGTCTGTTCATCCCTCCACCAGAGATAAAATCCTCTTGTTGCATTTCATTTTAGGTGTCCCATTCAACTCGATCACCTGCATTCCATTAGGAGCATCAATCCTCTAACAGAAGGGTCTTGTCGCCATACTTCCCACATGTCATTCACCTGCTGGTAGATGTTTGTTTATTAAAAGAAAAAATATACAGTCTTCTTTTCATTAAAAATTGCAAAAGTTGTCTTTAGAGTTTCAGTGTCAAGTAGGTCTAGGGTTTCATTAGGGTTTTGTCAATAAATACTTCAGAGTGTCCGATAATTACCAACAGGCCATGAGGATGTTTTATCATCAATAAATTTTGTTAATAAGTGTTCGAAAATGTGTTCTTCCTCAAAACTCTATTTCGAGGAAAAAATAGAGTATTTAGCCTTACTTGTACAAAAATCATGTAAATTTTGTTTTTGTCATTGCAAATTCTTTCATTTGCACCTTGGTTTCTTTCCTTAGCCTAAGAAGCTCCAACACCTGCAAACACAAGCCAAGCTCAGGTCATTTCGCTCATTACAAAGTGAAAAAGCAGTGAAAAAGGTCCAAAACAAAGGTTGAAATAAAGTTATTTGAAAACATTATGAAAATGGGTTTTTGGAAAAATTAATTTGAAAAGCCAACATATAAAACATGTCGCCAAGTTTTGAAAGTTCATTTGCATGCCAAGAACAAAGAGGAGCCAACTCAACGCAATTTTTGTGAACAAGTGAGAAATCGGGTGAAATTGGAAGAAAATTGGCCGACGTGGTGCATTGGGCAGTAGGCGTAGTGCACTGGGCCTCAGAACCCAGTGCAAAATAACAAGGGCGCGGCGCACTGGGAAAGCGCAAGGCATTGGGCGAGCTGCACAGCGCACACATCCAGAGAGCCCGAAAAACTTTCAAATTTGCTTCAATCACCCCAAATTGCATCAATCGGTCTTGATACAAGTAGGTTGAGTCTTCAAAGCTATTTTCCATAAAAGTTTGATGATGGTTTGATGCTGTATGTTTCATGGTGCTTGTGTAAAGCAATCAAACCCTAGCTTTTAAAATACCTCCAAGAAACTTGCTCAAAGGGTTTTAATTCACTATTGTGTCCCTTAGTTCACTCCTTCATCCCATTTATCCCTCAATTTCATTGCTCTTTAAGTTCCACTACCCCTTAATTTCATTAATTCCTTCTCCCAAATTCCCTTTCCCAAATTTTCAAATCCAAAACCCCTAAACCCTAATCCTATACATAAAATCCCAAACCCTCCCATATTTCCCTAATTAAGTCTATCCCAACATTCCCAAATTTCCCATTGTTTTCCCCTCTCTTAACAGTCCCTTGTTTCATTGTTTTCCCCTTGGTGACAGAGGTCAAGCACATCACTAAAGGGCAGTCCAACACAGTTTCACACACCAGCATCTATTTCTCCAAGGCAATTTGTATAACAGCAGTTATGTCATCCGGTCATTCATCTGATTATGAAGTGGAGACTCAAAGTGACTCATGCACCCTAGAGGCCTCATAGAGGTGGCAAACATATTAGAGAAGAACCAACCAGCCTCACTGAATTGCAGGCCTGCCCTCTTGCCATCTCTTGTTTCTAGTATTAGTCATGTTATGGGTTTTGTGAGAAGGTTGCTAATATTCAAGTTCATCATGGGTTGGCTCACTTGTTTGTACTACATTTACATGGTGATCAAGTCACTTTAGCTAGTGTCACCTTCACACTTACACCAAAATCCATCTCAATAGCAACGAGCATACCTAACATTGGAGGGCCATGGAACAAGAGGCAGAAGATTGACCGGCAGCATTATGAGCAATATATTAAGCTCGGTTTCTTGAGGCTCCTCAAGAGAGTGTTTCCTTTTCGATATCTCAAAGATGAATATGCTCCACTAATGAAATTAATCATGAAGTATTTTAGCTGTGAAGGGCGGTTCTCCCGTTTATATGCTTATCACATCAGGTTTCTCATGCATTTCACCTGGGTATGGATGATGAACATTCCTTATTTCATATGCCGAAACATAGAAAGGATGACCACCCTTGTGCATCACAAGACCCCTCACCAGCAGTTCAATAGTATTTGCTATGTTTCTCTAATCAAAATTTTGGTCATTCATCAGCGTGGATTACAGGGCATCACTTGGGATGATTTCATCTACCGTGAGTTTTTCAGAGTTTCGTAGGGACCTCCAGAGGCTGGGCATGAGACAGGTAGACCTTCTCATCAGCATGAAGGCCATGATCCACACACTGCTACTATATCGGTTTTCATTACTTATCAGAAGGGCATCAGGCAGTTGTTCGCGACAGCAAAGTGAGAGTTATCTCCACCCGGTGTGGAAGGGGCCTCACTTATGACATCGGCACCATAGTTACAGGATAGAGGCAAGAGGCTAATGCAGGATGAGGGGCCTTCAGGTGAGTGGGACTTTATTCTTGTTCAGGATGACGATACAGACATGGGCCCGCAAAGTGCACATCTTAGAGAGATCATCTAGGAGCAGCAGACGGAGATCAAAGCCTTGTCCCTCAACTTGGAGAGGGCTAATTGGACTATGAAATACTTGGATCAAAGGAACAAATAGCTTGAATATTAGCAAGCAATCATGGAGTTAAAAAACATCTGGGAGAATTGTCAAGCTGCCCAAAGGAGGAGGATTGAATTCACTTCAATGGAGCAAGAGATTAATGATGATCGGGAGTCTTGGCTCGAGTGAGTCAACATCCACTTTGAGAGACTGCTGGACAAGGCCGATAGAGACAAAACATTTTTGAGACACATGGCTTTCCACTACATGGCAAGGAAAAAGGTTTGCAAGGCTTGAATAAGGAATCTGAAGGCAAAATTAAAGAAGGCAACAAAGAAGCAAAAGAGGCAAAAATAGCATGATCATCTTCAGATATTGGTTGAAGCCTCTTTAGTTTAGCATAACACTTGATAGAGAAGGTTCAGCCCAAATTTCAAGAAGTTTGGAGCAATTTTTTGCATTTTGAATTTTTTTGCACTAAAAAACAGGCTTTGCCTCCCTATGCGCCACGCAACGTGGCGTGCGCTTTTGCTAGAGAGCTCCAAATCTAAAAAACTTTACATTTTTGGATTTAGCATGAAACATTATGGTTTCTGGTGCATGTCCAAGAAATTTGGCAAATTTTTAACCCTCAAGAGGTCAAAAGCACTCAAAACATGACCTCACTACCCCTATTTTGATACACAGGAAGCAGTCTTGGGAGATTTGATATTTGGAGAAGACGATGGACACAAAACTGAAAAATTCCACTAGGGATAGAACGTAGACAGGTAGGGCTTTCCAACGAGCTATCATGAGCTCAATTTGGACTCCGGGAAGGGCCCAAAATTCAGCTCCAAAATGGCACGACGCATAGAGAATCAGGCGCAGCGCATAGAGGATTTTTGCCTATTTTTTTACCTTTCAGCTCAGAAATTCCGCCAGTTTTGACTAGTATTGCTTTTCGATGTAACTATTGATCTATATTGATGTAACTTGATGACTATGATGTAATTTGACACATATTTACTTGTTCTATAGGATTAATTCACTAAAAAGTGAAAATTAAATGAATGAATCAGTTTCCTTCCATATAGAAGCAAGTTGTTTGATTGCCTAGATTTCAGTGCTTTGTTTAGAATTGGTTGAAACGGCTCCTAGAATGATGAGCTCGACCCCTATAGGCATGGGAATGGGTTAGGATGGTCTATATCATGTATCTTCTAAGTCATTTTCAGGGTTGGACACTTGGGATTGCTTGGCACATAATTGTACATTTTATCTCTGCATTTTTGGCAAAGGAAAGACCAGGGTTTTGCAGCACTTGTTGGGATCCATGTGGCTCTGTGTTTTGATGATTTTTTTCTCTATGTAATTGTAAGTTCATTGATGTTTATGTGTATCATTTTCCCTTCTCTTTTCTTCTAAAATTAAACAAATGAGTGATTAAGGTAGAATCCATTGGACTGCTATGTTCTCCCTTGAAATTTTGTTTAATTTTACATGTTTTCATCTGTTTGAGGAGGACTCTTGAGACCCTCTTTCCCTCCTTAGCTCCTCACCAGTATGATCCATCCATTCATTCATTCAAAAGCATCAAAACGATTTCCTTCCTTGCCCCAATCAGAACTTTGCAAAAACTAGGCTTCATCCTCAGACCCAAATTTGCCTCTCCCATTTTCCAACTCAAAACCCCCAAAAACTCAAATCAAATCCTTGCACTTCATACCTAGCCTAAGATTAGTTGGTAAATCAATCATCGCAAGCCCCATATGATTATCTTTTGCTGAGATTGACCCAGAGAGAGCCCTCTCCTATCCTCGTAGGGCTAGCTACAAGGCTGAGCATGGTTTGATGTGGACCTAGAAGCTTACCTTTTCAGCCTAAGTTAAATCTAGGTTCTAACATAGTGGCGACTCCACTGGGGAACAATTTGATTGTTTGTTAGTATTATTCATTGAAACTATAGATGGAGTCTGAAGATTAGCCATGTAGCCTTCAAAACGCTTTTGCTTTGCATTAGTGCAAGTAGATAAATGCTACTTCAGTTAATCTCCAGTCTAGTCTCATGAACAGAAAATCTAACTTGCCAACACCCCAGTACATTTGATAATTCTAAAATTTTAGATGACAAGTTTAAGATTTGATAGGCCGAGAAAGTTGTTTATGTCCATTTGATCTTTCAAAAATAGCACATTGGCTTCAAGGAGATATACCAGAGTCAATCCAGATCCAAATCCTCCTCCTGTCTACAAAAATCCTAATTTGATTCCAAGACTTCTTCGTCAAGAGAGTTCTATAACTCCCGTGTTCAAATCCCGTTCATGTCCTACAATTTTAAAGTATCTTGAAGAGCTTGATTTTGATGCACGGTTTGAGTTATCGTTTGAAACCAAATCCGAAAGTGTTGTTGGTTCTACTGTCCCAAATCCGGCCTTGTTGCAGCTCTTGAAATTGAAAAATCCAATAATTCCATTGAGAATTTTATTTTAAGACAACTCCAAACTGAAATTGAGGCTTCAAATATTGCTGATTTCCTAGAAACTACATCTGCCACCCTTGGATCTTCCGTCACTACATTCAACTCAAGGATTCCCACCGAAATGACCTTCATTCCCACTATCCCTGTGCAGCCTATTGTCTCAGATCAAAGGTCTACAGTAAATTCATCTCCGTCTACTCCTTCTACATCCAAAATTCCTTCTCCTCCACGCACCTCTCCTCATACACCTCGCACATCAGTTGCACCTACTCCCCCAACATCTCCAAGGCCAATTATAAATCCACCAAGAGCAATGGCTGCTCGTTTTACACCCCTTGCGCTGCCTCAAGTTCTGGATGATATGCACGTCGATTACCAAAGCAAAATTCCTTTGTTTGATGGCAATCCACACAACATTATAGCTCAACAGCATGTGGACCGAATGGCAGATTTCTGTGACTTTCATGAGATTGATGCAGAAAATGTGACAATGGGATTGTTTGCACAAACATTTGGTGGTGAAGTTAGGAAATGGTTCAGAGCTTTGCCCGTTGCTAGTATTGCTACATTGGACGATCTACAAAGACAATCCTTAGATTGTTGGGAAATCAAGAAAAATCCTCTGAAGATCCTTCATGAATATGAGCATATCAAGCGGAATGTCAGTGAGTCTGTTCAAGATTACTGTATTAGATTCAATTCAGTTTACAAAGTAATTACTGATCATCTAAGGCCACCCGTGGGGCTAGCCATGATGAAGTTTCTGAACGGTTTTGATGTTGACATGGCCTATCAACTAAGAGAAAGAGAGCCAACCACAATGGAAGATATGCAAAAGATTGCGGTCAGCGTTGAAGCTAATCTGTTGGCCAAGAGGGCTAGAGAAAGAGCAGAAAAGAAGGTCACAATAAAAGAAGAGTCTTCCTCGTCAGATCAAGTGCTTCAGAAAGTGGAGCATATGCTTGAGAGGCTGAAAATTGACAAACCTGAGCCTCCAGTTAGAAATCCTAACTTCTGTGGCCAGCAGTAGCCACAATATAGAATCAAATAAAGAGAACAGCGAGCCCAAGATCCCACAATGCAGTAGCCAGTACAGACACCTCTACAGTAGAATGTGGTACTTGGTCCGGAGTTAGAAGAGGAGGAAAATGTGATTGGAGAAGAAAATCATTTCTTTACGCCCGATGATATGCCAATTTTCATCACTGAGGATGAGGATTATTCCGAGACTTCAACTGCACGCAAATATGAATATTTCATTCTAGAAAATGACACATTTTTGGAAGAAGAATCAAAGGAGTATCAAAGAGGTTATATGAATGCTCTGCCCGCTCAGCAACAACAATATTCACTTAGAAATAGAAATGTACCTGTCAACCCAATTTAGAGGAGAAAGGAAGTTTCAACATCAAAGAATGATTCACCTGTTGCACAAAGGAAAGGGAAAGAAGCAGTTGATCTTAATATCAGCAAAACACCATCAACAAAAAAATCAAATCAACCAATTGTATCGAAGGAAAAGGAAAAGAAAGATGTCTCAGTCAAAGAGCTAGAAAAGATTGCAGCTTTTAGTTTAGAAAATGAAATTTCTAAATTGAAGGTGTCCATTCCCTTGACTGAAATAATGGGGAACAACAGTTATAGAGGGCAAGTTTCTAAAATTTTTAATTTTGATCCAATGTCTGATATGGTAAATGTGGAAGACGATCAACCAGAATTGATTTTTGGACCAACATTGAATGGTGAGTCTCGAGAGAGTGATGTGCCACCTTTTTATATCAGCTTAAAGTTGCATGATTTTGTGTTGCATAATGTTATGTTCGATTCCGGAGCTTCCCACAATCATACCAAGGCTATCATGGAGAAGTTGGGTCTGGACATCACTAGGAAATACCATGATCTTTATTCATTTGATTCTAGTAGAGTGAGATGTATCAGGCTCATCAAAGACTTGGTTGTACGTCTAGATCAAATCTCAATGAAGAATGTTTTGATGGATATTGTTGTGGTAGACATTCCTCCCAGATTTGGTATGCTTCTTTCCAGGTCTTAGGTAGCAAAATTGAAGGGGACATTACAACTAGATTTCTCCTATGCAACGATTCCTTTGTTTGGCCAAATGAGAAAATTATACCGGGAACAAAAAATGAAATACATGATTACAAGCAAGGAGAAACCGATTAATCATCCGATTAATTATGTACATACAGATCTAGAGTCTTTTGTTTTGTATTCATATAGTTTCAATGATATAGATAGTCAGTTAGTTGAAGCAGAAAGTATTCCAAAAATAACCGAGAGTTTCAAAGAGGTTTTGAAGAAATAAGAACAAGAACAACAAAACATCGTTGAGTAATCAACTGCAGATAATGGACAGCAAGCAGGAAAAACAGAGCTAGTAGAATTTCAGCACTTAGAAGAAGATGAAGAGGGTTTATGGACCATGGATTTGGATGGCGAAATTGGAAATGATGGTGCTGGAATTGGTATTTGGGTACGCAGTCCTTTTTCCGCTCCAAACAAAGTGCCTAGTAATGTGTGGCTATGTTCTTACAAGTTAGCTTTTGATTGTTCGAACAATGAAGCTGAGTACGAAGATTTAATTGCTGGCCTAAAAATTCTAAGAAAGTTGAATGCCAAGAAGATTGCAGTATATGGTGACTCTGAATTGGTGATTAAGCAAGTTAAAGGTGAATATCAAGCTAAGCACCCTTGGATGTAGGCTTACCGAAATGCAGTCCTAGATATCCTAAAATTGTTTTCAGATTATACCTTGGCGTGTGTGCCTCGTATTCAAAATGGCATTGCTAATGCACTTGCTAAGGCAGCAAGTAGTTTGAAGATTCCTATGAAATCCAGTAATAAATTCGAAATCCATGTCAAGCATCGTCTGACTGTCCTGGACAATCAGAGATATTGGCAAGTTTTCCAAGATGATGAGGAGATTGATGATTTTTTGCAAAACAAAGGTAAGTTCAAGGATACCTCAATTGATGTAGAACCTGATGATGGTAAAGATGAGGTGCAGATAAATCAAATGGAAGTGTTGCAGCTAAAGGATAACATTATTCCTTAAGGCTTGATACCTTTAGAGGAACTCTTTGAACAAGATGACGTAGCTTGCAAACCAACATTGCAGCCAACAGAGAAAGGTGTTGAAGAGGTCAATATCGGAACAACTGCAAATCCAAAAATGGTAAAACTGTCCAAAGCATTGCCACAAAAGGTAAAATCAAAATATATTAGTTTGTTGTCATCTTTTGCTGATGTGTTTGCTTGGGATTATTCTAACTTGAAAACATATGATACCAATATAATTCAGCACACTATTCCCATTAAGCCTAATCAGAAACCTTTCAGACAAAAGTTGAGAAGGCTAAATCCAAAACTGCTGCCATCAATTGAGAAGGAGATAAGCAGGTTGTACACATCAGGAATCATTGTTCCCATCAGATTTTCTGACTGGATCTCTAATTTGGTGCCCATATGAAAGAAGACAGGTGAGATTCGCTTCTGCATTGATTTTAGGAATCTCAATAAAGTTTCATTAATGGATAATTATCCATTTCCCAAAATGGATCATATACTTTAGCGAGTAGTTGGAGCATCTCGTATGTCACTACTCGATGGTTATTCTAGATATAACCAAATTTTGGTCCATGAAGATGACCGAGACAAAACAGCGGTCACCACTCCGTGGGGAACTTTTCATTACGCTAAAATTCCCTTCGATTTGAAGAACGTGGGTGCCACATTTCAGCGAGCAATGGACTTGGCTCTCACAAATGAGAAGGATGTCTTTTTGGTTGTGTACCTTGATGATCTAACGGTGTTTTCCAAATTAGATGAAGAACACATGTATCATTTGAAAATTGTCTTCCAAAAATACAGAAAATATGATGTGCTGTTGAATCCGAAGAAAAGCTTGTTTGCCATGGATGAGGGCAAACTACTTGGGCATATTATCTCAAAATATGGCATTCGTATTGATCCAACACGCGTAGAAGCGAATCAACAAATTGACCTTCCCTGGAACAAGAAGGAGATTCAATCTTTTAATGGTAAGATGAATTTTTTACGCCGCTTTGTGCTTAATCTTGTTGAACACCTAAGAGAGATTACAAATGTGCTTAAGAAGGATAGCCAAGTGAAGTGGATGGAAGAGGCTGTAAAATCTTTCAATTTATTCAAGTTGTATCTTTCTTCAGCTCTAGTTCTAATTAGCCCGGACTACACTCACGATTTTATATTGTTTTATTTTGCTTCGGAGCATGCTATGGCAGTTGTATTAATGCAAAAAAGAGATAAGCACGAAAGACCAATTTCTTTCTTCAGCCTAACTATAAGAGATGCAACCTTGAAGTACAACATCATTGAAAAGCAGGCTCTTGCACTTGTAAAAGCATTGAAATATTTTCAGGTATATATTTTGCATTCTCATATTTTGGCTTATGTTCCTAATGTTGTTGTCAAGGATGTTTTACTGCAAATAGATCCAGAAGGAAGACAAGGCAAGTGGATTTCAGCTTTGTTGGAGTATGATGTGGAGATAAAGCCCACAAAGCTTGTTAAAGGACAAGGATTGGCAAAGTTAATGGTTGAATCAAACTTGCATGCCTTAGACATAAATCTGATCGCTACTATGTCTGATGAGAATGAGGAAAGTTTGTCAATTTAGGTATCTGAAATGTTTGTTCTTTCTCTGTGGTATTCAGATATCATATATGTGCTTCAGAATTTGTCACCACCACTCGACATGATTAGAAACAAAAGTAGAACTCTCAAATTAAAGGCTGCTAAGTTTTGTATTTTGAATTTTGCACTCTATTGGAAAGATCTTGGTGGTGTTCTGTTGAATTGTTTGGTGGAAGATGAAGCAAAGCAGGTTATGGAGGATTTCCACAAAGGAGATTGTGGCGGTCACCTTTTTTGGAAAACAACGGCAAATAAAATTCTGAGAGCGGGGTACTATTGGCTGACATTGTTTGTTGATGTATATAAGGTTGTCAAGAGCTGTCATAAATTTTAGATTTTTGAAGGAAGGCAGAAATTACAACCTTTGCCACTTAAGCCCATTGAGGTGAGTGCCCCTTTTTAGCAGTGGGGGATGGATTTCATTGGTGCAATTCATCCCGCTTCTTCCGGTCAGCATCAATGGATTCTCATGGCAACAAATTATTTCACGAAATGGATCAAAGAAATTCCCACGAGACAAGCTACAGATGCGATAATTATTTCACTCCTTGATAATAACATCTTGTCTTAGTACATGGATAATCATACTTTGGAGTTGTTACCTGAAGAGGGCTTCCGAGGAAATCAACTGTGGGCATCAATGGAGTCGAACCATGACCAGTGGCAACAACACGGAGGAACAGTGCTGCAGACAACTACAAATGGCCACATTCGCCGAACTCACATTGCTCCTTCCGCTGTCATGGATGTCCAGCGGTCTGAGGAAGAAAATAGGGCCGAAGTTGAAGGAGAGCATGGCACCCGCACCACCGCCCTTAAGACTCATCTGCGTCCTGCCCACAACTGGAGGAACGCTTTACAACTCCAAGGCAGCCGTGATGGGAACAGTGAAAATCAAATTTTTGAGGGGGTTTTAGCGGTGGCAGATCTGAAGCGCGGCTGCTTAAAGCCTGTTTTCAATGGGAAATGCGGAGAGCAAATATCGTGCCATACCCAAAATGCATGGTGCAAAGGCACGAGGGAAAGGAGAGAAGAAAGCTGGGACGCGACAGGGTTGGAATCTGAAGGTCCTTACACTGTTTCGGTCGTCGCAATCAAAGAAGAGGGACAGCAGGATGCAGATATGCTCCCTCTCTCGATGGCATGGCCCAAACATTGCAGATCCCGCCTCGATCTAATCGATCTAGCCACCATTCGAGAATAGACAAAACCCAAGCAGCAGACCAGTGGCAATGAGCATAGATCGAGCAGAGGGTTTGCAGAATTAAGCATGCAAATGGAAGATCGACCCAATACGAGGTCAGATCTAGATATGCATCAAGAGATGGGAGACCCAAAAGACTCTGGCCCTGTGCGGCTCCATAAATTTCTTGAAAATTCCTCGGCCCCCTTTCAGGTTCAAATCGCACAGATCTCCGGCAAGACCATCCTGCAATGGGTATACCCTTCAGATCTGGTGCAGAACCTCAAAGCAAATTTGGAACTCCGATTTGGGATCCCCTCTGCCCTACAGAGACTTATTTTCCAAGGTAAACAACTCGATGATCCTCTTCCTCTTTCTTTTTACAGTATAAAAAACAACAGCTCTTTAGTGTTTTCCCTTCGTTTGAGAGGTGGAGCTACGGGTCAATCCTCTTCTGCTCCTCCCTTCTCCTACAAAGCTATAGTCCGCTCTGAGATACCCTTTCCCCTAAACCTCCCAAACCCAAGCCTTTCTTGGTTGACAAGTTGGAGGAGGTTCCCTCTGTTGAAATCTCCCACTCTGACCTTGCAGACGACACTAAAAAATTCGCTGAAAGGGCCATCATCTACAGATTCAATGGGCTCTGGCCTCGCTCAAAGGATCTTTATGACTGGATCAATGATAATTGGACTCACCACTGCAAGGTTTACTTCTGCGCAAAGGGATATTTTATAGTTCTGTTTGACAATCCTAAGCACTACCAAAAGGCCTTAGAAGAGGGCCCTTGGTTCATGGGTTCAGCAGGACTCTTCTTAACTCCATGGTTCCTAGATTTTGATCCAGCTTCTGCAGTCATCACCAAAGCCCCTGTCTGGATCAGACTTCCAAATTTTCCAGTACACCTGTGGCACACAGCAGTATACAGGCAAATAGGCAATACCTTGGGCAGCTTTTTAATGGGAGATTCCTGGAGGGAACAACAATGTCTCTACACATATGCTAGAATATGTGTGGAGCTAGATTTAAGCAAGGGACTACCAGAGCAAATCAATCTCAAGATCAATGACACTGTTTGGACCCAGATCCTAGATTACGAAAACACTGTCTTCCGATGCTGCCACTGTCACCTAACAGGGCACCTGCAGAACTCCTGCCCATCGCTGACTGCAAGAACGAAAAAGGGTAACTATGAAAAAACCAAACCGAAGCGTTGGACCCCCTGTTCTCCGCCGCTAGCAGTGAGCTCTGACTCCGCAAGCTCGGAGGATGAGGAAAGCGATTCAGATCGGGAACAGGAGCCTCAGTCGATGGCTCCGTCCACAGATACTCAGGCGCACACCTTTGTCACAGAAATCTCCCAGAAGCGCGCCCATGAGACTTCCTCTTCTGAATCAGAAAAGGAGATCCCCAAGATAGGGAATTCCAGTCTTCAAGTTATTTTAGCTCATACTCCCCTTGATGGCTAGACAAAAGTCAATAAAAAGAAAGGGAAAAAACATTGTGTTGTAGTTTCTGCCCCTGTGGGGTAAAAGTCAGTTAGTCTCTCTTTGCTCTCAAGTTATTTGATGTAGCTCCGAGATTGAATCTCTTTTTCTCCAGGACCAAGGTTGATGGTTTCATCATTTCTGTTCTGTCGGTTTCCTATTTCTCTTGATTGTACTATATTTTACTCAATAGAATTAGTCTAACTTACAAAAAAAAAAACATCTTGTCTCATTTTGGTTGCCCGAATAAGTTAATCACTGATAATGCAGCAGCTTCAAATCAAAGAAGATGATTGAGTTTTGTAACAAGTATAAAATCATTTTAGGACACTCAACTGCCTATCATGTGCAAGGCAACGGATTGGCGGAATCTTCTAACAAATCTTTAGTCGACATCATTAAGAAGCTGCTGGAAATAAACAAGAAGAGTTGGCATAAGAAGTTGGTCAATGCACTTTGAGCAGATCGGGTCAGTCAGAAGAAATCCATTGGTATGTGTCCCTTTGAGCTTGTTTATGGAGTTGATACAGTGTTTCCTACCTCTCTCGCAGCTCTGGTAGTCAAACTTCTTCAGGAGGCTGGTAGTGAAGAAGATCATATGTAGAGAAGACTAAATCAAATAATTCACTTGCAGCAAAAATGAGAAGAAGTTTTCTGAAACGCATCCAAGTTGCAGGAGAAGATTAAGAAAATCTATGACAGAAAAGCAAAGGCGGACAAATTCCAATTGGAGGAAGTGGTGCTGAAATGGGATGCCAGGAATGAGGAAAAAGGTAAGCACGGTAAGTTTGAAAATCTCTGGAAAGGTCCTTTCAAAATTGCTACATATCGTGGTTAGAATGCCTTTCTTCTGAAGGAGATGAATGGGGAAGAATGTCTAGGAGGGCCAGTCAATGGTCGGCTGCTCAAACGGTACCATTTCTGAGAAATTTTTTGTTGTTTACATTGTCACTGTATATACCATTTTATTTCAATTTCATTACAAGAAGGTGTTGTGATCTTTTCTTCAGTTTTGGGCCTGAAGTGAAGGCTATAATTCTAAAGGATGATTTCAACTTTGGTTTAAGTGTGTCGCGTCAGTATTTGAGTCATTTTAATGTCAAAATTGAGTCAGTTTGAATCAAGTTTCAGTTAATAAAATTGAATCAAGAGTCTTGTGTCGATTTCATAAAATAATGGACTCCATGGCCCAATGAACAAAGGCACTGTCTACTCTCCTAGAAATCTGTAGTTCTTGGTACCTCGAAGGAGCTACCATCCCCATTGGAGCCAATGTTAGAGTTGGTCTATTCATCCCTCTGTCAAAGATCAAATCCTCTTGTTGCATTTCATTTTAGGTGTCCCATTCAGCGCGATCACCTGCATTCCATTAGGAGCATCGATCCTCTGATGGAAGGGTCTTGTCGCCATACTTCCCTCATGTCATTCACCTGTTGGTTGATGTCTGTTTATTAAAAAGACATATATACAGTCTTCTTTTCATTAAAAATTGCAAAAGTTGTCTTTAGGGTTTCAGTGTCAAGTAGGTCTAGGGTTTCATTAGGGTTTTGTCAATAAATACTTCAGAGTGTCCGATAATCACCAACAGGCCATGAGGATGTTTTATCATAAATAAATTTTGTTAATAAGTGTTTGAAAATGTGTTTTTCCTCAAAACTCTGTTTTGAGGAAAAAAACAGAGTATTTAGCCTTATTTGTACAAAAATCATGTAAATTTTGTTTTTGTCATTGCAAATTCTTTCATCTACACCCTGGTTTCTTTCCTTAGCCTAAGAGGCTCCAACACCTACAAACACAAGCCAAGCTCAGGTCATTTCGCTCATTACAAAGTGAAAAAGCAGTGAAAAAGGTCCAAAACAGAGGTTGAAATAAAGTTATTTGCAAAACATTATGAAAATGGCTTTTTGGCAAAATTAATTTGAAAAGCCAACGTATAAAACATGTCTTCAAGTTTTGAAAGTTCATTTGCATGCCAAGAACAAAGAGGAGCCAACTCAATGCAATTTTTGTGAACAAGTGAGAAATTGGGTGAAACTGGAAGAAAATTGGCCAGCGCGGGGCACTGGGTAGTAGGCGCAGCGAACTAGTGAGGCGCGGCGCGTTGGGCCTCAAAACCCAATGCAAAATAACATGGGCATGGTGCACTGGGAAGGCGAGGTGCATTGGGCAAGCTGGGTGGCATACACATCCAAAGAGCCTGAAAAACTTCCAAACTCGCTTCAATCACCGCAAATTGCATCAATCGGCCTTGATACAAGTAGGTTGAGTCTTCAAAGCTATTTTCCATAAAAGTTTGATGATTCTTTTATGGTGTATGTTTCATGGTGCTTGTGTAAAACAATCAAACCCAAGATTTTAAAGTACCTCCAAGAAACTTGTTGCAAGGGTTTTAATTCACTGTTGTGTCACTTAGTTCACTCCTTCATCCCATTTATCCCTCAATTTCATTGCTCTTTAAGTTCCACTACCCCTTAATTTCATTAATTCCTTCTCCCAAATTCCCTTTCCCAAATTTTCAAATCAAAAACCCCTAAACCCTAATCCTATACATAAAATCCCAAACCCTCCCATATTTCCCTAATTAAGTCTATCCCAACATTCCCAAATTTCCCACTGTTTTCCCCTCTCCTAATAGTCCCTTGTTTCATTGTTTTCCCCTTGGTGATAGAGGTCAAGCACATCACTAAAGGGTAATCCAACACAGTTTCATACACCAACATCTATTTCTCCAAGACAATTTGTATAGCAGCAGTTATTTCATCCAGTCATTCATTTGATTATGAAGTGGAGACTCAAAGTGACTCACCCATGGAGGGACATGCACCTCGAAGGCCTCATAGAGGTGGCAGACATATTAGAGAAGAACCAACCACCCTTACTGAATTGCAAGCCTTCCCTCTTGCGATATCTTGTTTCCAGTAACAGTCATGTTATGAGTTTTGTGAGAAGGTTTCTAATATTCAATTTGATCATGATTTGGCTCACTTGTTTATACTGCATTTACATGGTGATCAAGTCACTTTAGCTAGTGTCACCTTCACACTTACGCCAGAATCCATCTCAATAGCCAGCATACCTAACATTGGAAAGTCATGGAACAAGAGGCAAATGATTGACTGGCAGCATTATGAGCCATATATTAAGCCCAGTTTCTTGAGGCATCTCAAGAGAGTGTTTCCTTTCTGATATCTCAAACATGAATATGCTCCACTAATGAAATTAATCATGAAGTATTTCAGTTGTGAAGGTCGGTTCTCCCGTTTATATGCTTATTACATCAAGTTTCTCATGCATTTCACCCTGGTATGGATGGTGAACATTTCTTATTTCATATGCCAAAACATAGAAAGGGTGACCACCCTTGTGTAGCAAAAGACCCCTCACCAGCAGTTCAACAGTATTTGCCATTTTTCTCTAATCAAAATTTTGGTTGTTCATCAGCTTGGATTACAGGGCATCACTTGGGATGATTTCATCTCCCATGAGTTTTTCAAAGTTTCACAGGGACCTCTAGAGGCTGGGAATGAGACAAGTGAACCTTCTCATTAGCATGAAGGCCATGATCCACACACTGCTACTATACCGGTTTTCATTACTTATCAGAAGGGCACCAGGCAGTTGTTTGCGGCAGCAAAGCGAGTGTTATCTCCACCCGGTGTGGAAGGGGCCTTGCTTCTAACATTGGCACCATAGGTACAGGACAGAGGCAAGAGGCCAATGCAGGATGAGGGGCCTTCAGGTGAGCGGGACTTTATTCTTGTTCAGGATGACGATACAGACATGGGCCCGCAAAGTGCACATCTTAGAGAGATCATCCAGGAGCAGCAAAAAGAGATCAAAGTCTTGTCCCTCAAATTGGAGAGGGCTAAGTGGACTATGAAATACTTGGAGCAGAGGAAAAAACAACTTGAAGATCAGTAAGCAATCATGGAGTTACAAAACATCTGGGAGAATCGTCAAGCTGCCCAAAGGAGGAGGATTAAATTCTCTTCATTGGACCAAGATATTAATGATGATCGGGAGTCTTGGCTTGAGAGAGTCAACATCCACTTGGAGAGACTACTAGACAAGGCCGATAGAGACAAAGCATTGCTGAGACACATGGCTTTCCACTACATGGCAAGGAAAAAGGTTTGCAAGGCTCGAATAAGGAATCTGAAGGCAAAATTAAAGAAGGAAACAAAGAAGCAAAAGAGGAAAAAAGAGCATGATCGTCTTTAGATATTGGCCAAAGCCTCTTTAGCCCAGCATAACACTTGATAGAGAAGGTTCAACTCAAATTTCAAGAAATGTGGAGCAATTTGTTGCATTTTGAAATTTTTTGCACTAAAAAACAAGTTTTGCCTCCCTATGTGTCGTGCCACGTGGTGCGCGCTTTTGCTAGAGAGATGAAAATCTGAAAAAACTTTACATTTTTGGATTTGGCATGAAAATTTATGGTTGTTGGTTCATGGCCAAGAAATTTGGGCAAATTTTGAACCCTCAAGAGGTCAAAAGCACTCAACAAATGACCTTATTGCCCCTATTTTGATACACAAGAAGCAGCCTTGGGAGATTTGATATTTGGAGGGGAAGATGGACACCAAACTGAAACATTACACTAGGGTTAGAAAGTAGACAGGCATGGCCTTCCAACGAGCTATCATGAGCTCAATTTGGACTCTGGGAAGGGCCTCAAATTCGGCTCCAAAATGGCGCGATGCATAGAGAATCAGGCATGGCGCATAGAGGATTTTTGCGTATGTTTTCACCTTTCAGCTCAGAAATTCGGCCAGTTTTGACTAGTTTTGCTTTTTGATGTAACTATTGATCTATCTTGATGTAAATTGATGCCTATGATGTAATTTTGACACATATTTACTTGTTCTAGAGGATTCATTCACTAAAAAGTGAAAATTAAATGAATGAATCAGTTTCCTTCCATATAGAGGCAAGTTGTTTGATTGCCTAGATTTCAGTGCTTTGTTTATAATTGGTTGAAACGGCTCCTAGAATGATGAGCTAGACCCCTATAGGCATGGGAATGGTTAGGATGGTCTATATCATGTATCTTCTGAGTCATTTTCAGGGTTGGACACTAGGGATTGCTTGGCACATTATTGTACATTTTATCTCTGCATTTTTAGCAAAGGAAAGACCAGGGTTTGGCAGCACTTGTTGGGATCCATGTGGCTCTGTGTTTTGATGATGTTTTTCTCTATGTAATTGTAAGTTCATTGATGTTTATGTGTATCATTTTCCCTTCTCTTTTCTTCTGAAATTAAACAAATGAGTGATTAAGGTAGAATCCATTGGACTGCTATGCTCTGCCTTGAAATTTTGTTTAATTTTACATGTTTTCATCTATTTGAGGAGGACCCTTGAGACCCTCTTGCCTTCCTTAGCTCCTCACCAGTCTGATCCATCCATTCATTCATTCCAAAGCATCAAAACAATTTCCTTCCTTGCCCCAATCAGAACTCTGCAAAAACTAGGCCTCATCCCCAGACCCAAATTTGCCTCTCCCATTTTCCAACTCAAAACCCCCAAAAACTCAAATCAAATCCTTGCACTTCATACCTAGCCTAAGATTAGTTGCTAAATCAGTCATCTCAAGCCCCATATGATTATATTTTTTCGATATTGACCCGGAGAGATCCCTCTCTTGTCCTCGTAGGGCTAGCTATGACGCTGAGCGTGGTTTGATGTGGACCTAGAAGCTTACTTTTTCAGCCTCAGTTAAATCTAGGCTCTAACAGCTCTCATCCTCTATAAGTTTTGCATCAGCTGCTGAGGTTGTGCCTTATTTTCCTTCATCTTAGCTATTAGCACTCAGCATTCTTCTATAGTATGATCAAAATGAATGCAGTATTGACATGACGGGAATCTCTCATTCTAACACTCCCACGCATGGTGCCCTGGTGTTCTGTAGTTGTAATAGATATCTTGTCCTTGGACTATACCAGACCCTCTCCTCCTCAGCCTCTTCCTCTTCCCTGATAACCTTTGCACACTCCTCGAGCACTCTGCTCTGGGGCCTAAGTTTCTTCTTGCATCTGGTATGTAGGTATTCTTTCCATCATCAGCTCATAGTTGTGACAATGGCACTCATCATGGCCCACAGATTTACAGAAGTCATAGAACAACTATTGGGGTGTCTGAATGAACTTTTGAAGAAAATGAAAATTATCCATTATGTTTTTTCTAGCAACCTAACAAACAACGTACCATAGTGCAACCCCCATGCTCGGCCCTACTGGGGCTTCTGGTTTCAAGGGGATTGGTCCCCCTCCTATTATATAATTCATGAATACAGGACAGTGGTCTTTATTGTGCCCCTAGCTCTTACACTTCAGACACCAAACTTCCACCCACACCTTTGGTTTAGTCTCCTTGTCTTTCTTTAAGCTTTGTAACTCTAAGTAGAGGCTCTATAACTGAGAGTGGATCTATTGTACCCCCAATTTCACATTCTGAATGGGTGTTGCATGCAATCTCATCATGATTTCCAGGGCCTTTGCCTGAGTTCCTATCTTTTGTTGTGATAGAGCAATCCTCAAGTGGGGCAGAAGTGAAGCTATAAACCATTCACGATGTTAACCGTCTGTGAGCTGCATGTTTGCTTCTTGAATCACACATTTCAACCTTCGATCTAATTTCGAAGGTGTCTCATCAACCCTCGTGATTTCCTTAAATCCAACTACTGACTGTGAGTCATACTTAGGCTTAATAAACTCCTTGTCTAAAGTAGCCTTAGTATCTGCTAGCGATGCCAGAGGATTATCAAAACATTACTTAATGTACCAAGTCAACATGCAATCCTACAAAGCGGTAACCAATTGTGCCTTCTTTATATTGTCATCAGTAATCTCCTGCATTGTCCACACAAAATTCGCAACAAACTAGAACTGCTCTGTATCTTCGCTCCCAATGCCTTTGAAGATTGGCAACTTCATTATATTCACCATGGCGGATGGTGGTAGTGGAGGTAGAGGTGTGGGTGAAGGTGTATGCGATGGGGATTGAGTGGATGGATTATTTATTTGAGGAAACCCATCAGTGATTAGTTTAACAATGCTTTGTGGTGGAGTTTGTTCTGCCCCTTCGTCATCACTTACAGGAGGTCCAATCAAACGACTATACTCCGGTCCTGCTCTTTCTTGATCTCTAAATAATCATCCACTTTGTGTATATCCGAACATCAAGGTAATGACATCACCCATTTGTCACACAACATCATTTTAATCTAGGTATTCAAAGATCTTAGATACTTATCTTATGGTCCTTTAAAAGACCTTCACTCTTCTTCATTTTCGCTAACTGAGGTATCAATCACAAACTCTGAAACAAATCCTCCTATAATTCAATCGAGCCAGTGATCAACAACCCATGAAATCTAGTTTTCAGAGGCTTCTAATCGTCGCACTAATTCAAGAGTCCATACTATAGGATTATCAAGCTTCCACCTTCCTTGGCTAACTGTCAATTTAACTAACCAATCATATAATTCAATGGGAAAAGTGCAGAAGAAGATCTTGTGTATCTTCATGTACAGGTACATGTTTGACCATTGTTCCTTCAATAGGCGTGGATTCCCGTTTTCTTGCGTTGTGAATTAGTAAATCTTCTGATCTAACCACTTTTCAATTTCTTTCTTGGTCAGATTCCATTGATACGACATCACACATCTCTTTCAAGTTGATCCTGGTCCTGGTAGCAGAACCATTTGTTGGCTTAGGGGGTCTTGACCCAGGTTCAGAGTTATATGTGCCAACCAACAAAACCCTAAACTACTGGCCCTTTCAGAAACAACCCGCATAGTGCAGGTTGTAGTCTCACCTGAAGAAGTATGGGGGGATGTTGGAACCAAGTTTCTATATCCAGAGATCAGTGTGATGTCTTTTAGCACCCTAGATCTGCCTTTAGGCAGATCTATAAGCCCCTAAGCCTCTGTACTACAACTTTATTTAAACAACCTTTAGACCTTTCCGAAGGTCTACGACTAGTCTTTGCAAACCTTTAACAATCAATTTATCCGCTTACATGCACCAGAAAATAACCCTAGATTAGAGTTCGCATAGATCTGCTTAAGTTACTTAGTAAACATAACATAATTCATCACTGTCTTTGCAAAATTACTTAACATGTATTGCATACAATTATTAAGTCTTATTAAAAAGAATCGTGCATCATTAGTTTAGTATCCCATAAACATATTATTCATCAATAAAATATATCGCAAACAGAAGCGAACAGAGATAAACAAATATACACAGTGTTTCTTCAGAAACATCTCTTTATTGATTTCCAGTTCAAAATACAGATTCAAACTTCCATGCACATTCAACTGCAAGGGTTTGTGCTCTCAGTTGCAGACTCTACTTAGGCCTCTGCACACTCAACTACAAAGCCTTTCTCTCCAATCTGACCCACTTCTCTATGCTATCACTTTCTTCTATTGACCCATTACATCTCCCATTATGCCTTAAACTCTCTAAAACACACCTATTTATAGCCTTTTACATACAATCCCATCGTCTGCGGACCATGGGTGGATCTCAAAACGACTCAAGATTTCATAAACAAGGGGCTAAAACTCCTTTGACTCCTAATCCTCTACGTGCTCTATATCCACAAATCACAGAGACTTTACATTACTTACAAAAAATACATCAAAACTTGGGTTATTTTAACCCCAAAACTGACCGAGGGGACCCCATCCCAAGAGGAATGATTTAAAGAATCAATTACATTTGATTGAATATCGATATTAGTATATTGAGAATAATCCAAGAATGAAAGCACATTGTTTTGACATGGAGGATTCTGAAAAAGAGAGAAAATATTGAAAGCATCTCCACCTTCCTACTCCTCTACCTGCATAATGTGACTACCTTGTACCTGATCGCAATTTGGACCAACAATGTGGAAATCAAGAGAGTGTGAAAAGATAGTTGGTGGAACGGATTGATCAAGTGGATCACATTACAAAGAGTCATGGCATGTAGATGATAGAGGATCACAGAAATCTAGATCAAATTTGAGACTAGAACTATGAACAATGACAACATCTTGTGAAATGGAGGAGTTAGTCTTTGCCATAGGCTTCACGAGCCATTCTGGAATTTCCTCCATTGGATCTGAATCATGAAAATAAGAATAAAAATGAGAAGATGGATTAGGAATTTGGTTTGCGTATTTTTTAACTTCATTGTTGTCACACGAAGGCACCCACATTAGGACTGGAAAAGGAGGAGGACAAGGCACAAAAGGAGTAGTAGGTTCCTCCTCTAAAATTAGAGGTGTCTCATGATTCACAAGAGTTTGGGGAGTTGGAAAACGGGGGGTTTAGGTTCACTGTGTGAGGTGATAAGAACCAAGTGCTCAAACTCTTGTTTCAAGAACTCCCAATTCAAATATTCTTCTAGAATTTCATAGCAAAGGTGAAGAAATTGACCAAAAAAATCCTCAACTAATTCATTAGGCTTCATTCTTAATAGATTGATTCTTTTACAAACATCTTAGTAATTATACCTATCAAAGGCTTCATGAAGATCCACGAGGAAATGATGAAGGGAATTGATGGATCAAAGTGGAAAGGTATGGCACCATCGATTAACACAACCTTCAAGGGTGAGGAAGAAAAGCACAAAAGAAAACTCTTCATTGTTGATATCATAAGATTCACAAAATTTAAAAAAATTAGAGATGTGCTCGGTTATGGATGTTTCATCCTCAACATTAAACTTTAACTGGGACAAGTGATCAAGAGGCTCACTAGGGATTGAAAATTGATAAAGGGAAAAATTGGAGAAACACCCCAGGAGTAATATTTATGTATGACCCAATTTATATAAGAGATTCAAACCAGATACAATGGGCTCAACTTGTCATCTGGCCCTCCTTCTAGTGCCAATGTTGACAGTGCTAGAAATTTGTCAACCAAGGGGTCTCCCCAATGTGAATTCCCAATTATACCTCACACCATTTGGTTTAGGATCCCCATATGGAATATCGGCCTAGTTACCATATATCTCAAAGATATGCCTTGGATCTAACTATCAACACAAGAGAAGTATGTAATGGTGTCTTTGAAAAGCAAGGAAGTGTGCCTAGTGAGTGTTCAGTTGTAAATGTGTCAAGGTTCTTCTACTGTGAAGAGGGGAGAAAAGTGAGACTCTAAGTGAGAAGTAGTAATACCACCCAAGAAGAGATGCACATGAACCAGAAGGATCTATCTAACATCCATCGGAATAGTCCACAGAGGATGTGACGACCATTACAACAAACAAATGAAGAAATATATGTATAATATCCTGCAAAATAGTACACAATGATGGGACAATAATAATAACCATTAAAACACATTCTCAATAAGTTAAGTACTAAAATAACCGAAATAGTTCAACTATCTTAGCACATGTGAAAACAAACATGAAATACAAACATCTGCAGAATAGTATTGCAAACAATCATAATCCATGCATGAAGAACATGTTGACCTTGAAGGTTTTGTGATTAAGTAAAATTTCTAAGACACATGCTTACAATGTAAATCACTAGCTCTAGTAGTGGAACATTGGAGCCACTCCTTGCTCCTCAAAGAACTAGCTTATCTCTCACATGCCTTGCGGGAGGAGCTAAGGTGAAAAGTCCTTTACTCATACAATGAGGGAGTATATATAACAAAGGATGACTGTTTGACTACCCTCGTGACTATTTGACTTCCTATGACTTTTCAACTTAAATGACTATTTGCGTTCCATGTTTGTCCTTTATACTTCCACTTTACAATACATTTTAATACAATATACATGATCCATAATAGCGATGTGGCATATGGCCACTCATGACATGACACTATTGACATGGATTGCTCATTGATGTGGAAATGTTAGTCATTGTTGCTTCTGAGAGGTGGATGTCTCTTGAAGAAGCTTTCTCTTCACCTTTCCATGGCTTGGTGATTCGTAATCTTCAATGATCTTCAATCTTGGATAGTGGTTGCAAACTTGTGCCCCTTTGCTTTCTCTTGATTCATCAACTTACGAGTTCAGCTACAAGAGAGTCTTTAGGCATGCTTTCCTCCTCCTTCTCCTTCTCCATCAACTTATTATGATATGATAGGGTACATGTTCCTAAAATTCACTCATGACGAGACGACATCAATCTGAAAACCCCCTTGTCTAAGATGATGCATTATGATCCATCAACTGAGCCCAGGAAAACTGACAAGCTAGTAAAGGGGCTTAGGAAATGTGCATTGTGTAATTCCAACAATCAAGGGGAGAGCTTGAGCTCTAATATTGTGCAGTGTGCAACTCAAGGAGGCCTGAAGGACAAGACTCTACAGTTTTTGGAGACAGTGGGGTCTGGCTCGGGGAATGGACACTGGGAAAGCCAACTGCATAGTTTTGGATGTCAAGGGTGGTTGGGGTTCTATGAATTGTGTAGTTATAGCAGCCAGGGGAAGATCTTGAGGCTTGGAGATGCAAAGTGTGCAGTTCAAGGCAGGTTAGGGGGGACATAACTACACAATTATGGGGGTCAAGGTCGTGAGTCAAGCACAGGAATTGTGCAGTGCAACACCCTAGGAGATAGGGACTGTGAATTGCACATTTCCAAGCAGTAAGGTCACAACTTAGAGGGCTAAGACTGCGCAGTGCACAGTTCATTTGGGGTTCAATGAAGCTAAGTTGCTTGGTTGGGAAGATTTTCCGAAAATGGTTAAGTGTGGGATAGGTGATGAACCGTGATGAACCATAACTTTGATCACACACTTAGTATACTTTGACGACATGACAACATAGATCATCTGATCACATGAACAAAACATATCCCTCCATGTGATTGCCTTATGACAAGATACAACAAGTGTGACACTTAATATGGACTTTACGATGATTGTGATGACACTTGTGCGACAGTGCTCAAGACTTTGTGTATGTGTGTGACAAATGTTTACATAGTTATAAAAACTCATATATACAAATAAAAATCTTCAAAACCATCAAAATAGGCTTGCAAACATTGCATGACATCTAAACATGCCAAAAGACAATAGTTAATCCAACATGCAAAAGGGACTAAAGCACTACAAGGGAGTTCATGAAATAAGCTCTAATGTTTTTGACAACAATATAAAAGACCAAGGAAGGTTCTAAAATTGAGTGTAAGAGAAATTTTGGAGGGTGTTGCAACATATACAACACTTCCATATACCACTAGAAAGATATTTTAGCGCTATATCCATCTGAGTAGCTACCAACAACTACTGAGAAGATATTCTGACTTGGAATTGGCTTGAAAATCTTTGCACCTTTACCATTATTCTTACATCCACATGTTCCTATCTCATCATCTTCTTTACCTTTTGCATCAATGGCAACATATTTCTAACATTCCCCCCATTTAGCATTGATGGCAACGCCATAAGCAATAAGCATATAGAAACACCACAAAAACACAAGGATAATTGTTAAGTGTACTTCTCTTTCCTCTCATACTCTCCTTCTTCTTCTCCCCGTGTGGATTCCCCCAACACCCCCCCCCCCCCCCATGATGCACTTCTCCTTTGGTGTATTTCTCCTTTTGTGGTGTACCTCTCACCCTTCCGTTTTGTTTGAGGTACTTTTCCCCCTTTTACTTCAATGGAAAAGAAACTAATATGCACCTCTTGCAAACACACTCCCCCTGTCTTATTGATCCTATGGACCTAACAACTTTATTTTAATATTCTAAATGCTTGTTGGTTTCCTTTCTTCCTCTTGAGGAAAAGCTAGTGGAGAGAGGCAAGAGGAACTAATCCCAATCTTTTCCTTTAACTACTTAAATTGATCTCTTGGGAGAGGCTTGGTGAATATATCAGCGACATCCTCTTTTGTTGGTACATACTCCAAATTGAATGATATAGATTTATGAAGGAATGAAATAAAATATAGATATAAATTTAAACATATATCTACAGAAACAAAACTTTAATTCATTAATAACAAAGTATTGAAAATTGTTTACATGCAGAATGGAAATAAACTAGCTCGGGCAATGGTAGCTTATCTCTGAGAATAGATGTGGTGGATACATGGTTTCTGAACTATGTTACAATGAGGCTTAGAGGAATTTTTATTATTGAGAAACAATGAAAAACCATAGACAACCAAAAACCTAACCCTAGGAGATGAAGCACCAAAAGTTTGCAAGCCCCATTGGGGTTAGTTGGTACATCGACTTCCTAGGGTTGTAACTTTGGCATATGATCTTTGTTTGATGCACACAATACCTAATTAGAAATATATATCCAAGGAAAACAATTTTGGACCACAAAGCTCCAAAAACAGGAAAATGTTTCGAGTTTTGCAAAAAAACGTCGTTTAGGACCTCAAAATAGCTCTCAAAGTTTAGGACCCCAAAAACTCCCAAAAAGAGTAAATTGTGCTACAATCAAGGAAACTAAAAGAAAAAATGGTGGGGGTCCAAGTGCAATATATGAGTGGTCACCAATATCCACTTGGATCAGTCCTTCCACCTTAGAAAGCAATGGTCACCATTGCGTTGAGTGCCTCCATCAAATGGGGAAACTTTTGTTGAACTTGGTCCCTGGTGAACCATTTTCCTTAGTGCAAGAGTTGGCCAAATTTAACAACCCAATAAAATTTGATCTTCTTCTAGGGAGTGTTCTTGATCTGTGTGTCCATGATCTGATCATTTGTGGCCTCATCCATGCAGTCTGGGTTTAGATCTATTGGTGTTAGTTGTTCTACAATATTTCATGTGTCCAACAATGGTGGAAAGTATGGTCGAAGGCGGTCTACATTGAACATTGGGTGCAGGGCAACGAATGGAGGAACATTGATCTCAAAATAATTATCTCCCATAGCCTTGGTGATGGCATAAGCCTTTTATCAAATTTTTTTGAGCTTCTAATGGGCTCCGGCAAGGTGTTCTTTTTGCAAATGAAACCAAACTTTGTCGCCCACCTGAAACTTGTGTGGTACCCAATATTGATCATGTCGTTACGTGTACTTGGTATTGGAATTATCCAATATTTCATGCACATGCTAGAAGATGTGTTGGATGTGTTCAATAAACCATGTTTCTTTATCAACCTCAAACAGTACATGTACGGATTTTGTCTGTGTATTCGGATGAGGCATGGCAACATCAATCAAACACAATGGTTGAAATCCCATACCCACTTGAAAAGGACTATGGCCAGCTGAGCTATGGAGAAATATGTTATAAATTTGTTTCACATAAGGAAGGCTCTCATCCCAGGTTCATGAATGCTTGTAGTTGTACATGCGTAGTATGTGACTATTATCATGTTGATGAAATTTGTCTGGTGGTCAACCTAGGGATGGAATGTAGTCGACTTGGTAAACTTGGTGTCCAATAATGTCTTGAATGTGCTTAGGAACCTGCTATCCTAATATGATATAATGGCTTGAGAGATCCAAAAATGTACCCATGCTCATTCAAAGAAGAGTTTGGTAGAGTCCTTTGTTGTGATACTCTTCTTGCAAGCTGCTAATATAGCCATCTTAGAAAAAAATTCTACAACCACAAATAAACAGTCATTACCATGCTTGGTAGAAGGGAGGCCTGATAGATAGTCCATGGGGATGAATTCCTAGGGCTATCTTGGAAAAGGGAGAGGAGTGTACAGGCCTTGCTTCTTAATGGTTGAATTGGTGATGGAAAAGGCAATGATGGATTTGATATATTTTCCAATGTCTTATTAGAGTTTTGGCCAATAAAATTACTTTTGTAGTAGCGTGATAGTTTTCCACACCAAAGTGTCCTATGAACCAATTGTAGTGCACCTCCCAAATCTATGTGGCACTCTCACTTCAAGGAAAAAAAAGCTAGCCCAAGTAGCATAATAAGGCATCCTGGAGGTGGAAATCTAGAACTTTCTTGTATCCACTAGCATCTTCTATTTGGTGGAGAACTCTGAATCATTTTGGTACAATTGTGGTTATTCGAAGGTCTCATGTACAGAAGAAGTTAGAATAATAGTCAATGTTGTAACTAGAGGCCGACTCCACCGGTATATTGTCCAGCCCTACTAGCAATAGAGCAACACCAGAGATGAAAAATTATACTCTGAAAATATTAAGCTCACGAGTTACACTACCCTTCCCAACTTGAAACTTTGTGATTATGTTGAATCTTATGTTGTGTTCAATTGATAAGGTATAGACAAGACCATGTCTATTTGTGGGGTAAGTGGGAAGGCCAAAGTAATCTACACAAAATGTAGACCAGTCCTGATGTCGATCATTTTGTAATTTCCCTTGTGTCAATATAAAATTAATAGGTTGGTGATCTGTGTGGATGACTGTCTCCTTCCCCAGAATGTAATGTTTCCATTTTCGGCATGCCTGCATGATAGAATACATCTCTTTATCATAGGTGGGGTATTTATGAATTGTATTGAAAACTATCTCACTATGATATGCCACTAGATAACCTTGCTGGGTGAGAACTACACCAATAACATAGTCAGAGGTGTTTGTCTCAATTTCAAAATGTTTATTACAAGCCTGGCAATGTGAGTATAGGTGCAAATAAGAGGTGGTGCTTCAGCACAACCAATGTCTTTTGTTGAGACTTGGACCAAATATATATATATATATATATATATCCTTCACTTGACCCTTGGTAACCTGACTCAAAGGCCAAGTGATATGAGAGAATCCCAACACCAACCTCCGATAAAAATTGGCAAGGCCCAAAAAGTTATGAGGCTATGTTAGAGTGTTCAGGGCTGGCCAATACTAAATGACTTGGATCTTAGAAGGATCTGCATTCACATCTTCCTCATCAATGATGTAGCCCAAATATTAGACCCAGCTCATGCCAAAGGTGCATTTCTCCAAGTTTGTGCATAGTTTGTGTTGTCGTAGGGTTTGAAGGACTTGTCGAATGTGATGTAGGTGCTCTTAACAGCACTTGTTGAAGATGAGGATGTCATTTAGATATAAAACCATGAAAAATTTGATGAAGGGCCAACATGTCATCCATCAACCTCATAAAATTTGTAGGTGCATTTGTCAACCCGAAAGGCATGACCAACCACTCGAAAAGGCCCCCTTTGGATTTTAAGGTAGTCTTACATACATTTGTGGGTTCCAATGGAACCTGGTGATTGCTAGACTTCAAATGGATCTTGTTGAAATACTGCCCCCCCTTGACCTAGTCAATAAGGTCATCAATCTATGGGATTAGATACCTGTTCTTGACAATGATTTTGTTAAGCACCCAATAATAAATGCAGAGCCTCCAAGTTGCATCCTTATTTTGTACAAGTACAATTGAGCTCCCACAAGGTAAGAACTTGGTGGAATATGCCCTTTTTGTATTAGCTCCTTGATTTGTCGCTTGATTTCTTCATTTTACAAAATGGAGTGGCTGCATATCAACCCATTGGGTAGAGGTTCTTTGGGAGTTAGCTTGATCAGATGCTTGACCTGACAGTGAAAAGGCACCCATGTGGGTGAGGAGAAGATGCCCCCATATTCTTCCACAACCTTATCCACCTGCTTCTATTGCGTGGGGGAACCCTTCACATGGACCATGAATGTGGCCACTATCTTCCCCTTACTTTGAGAGTGAATCAGAAAGAAAACAATTTTCCCAGTCTGGGAGATGATCTTACTGCATTTCTTAGCATAGATAAAAGAGATGGTGGTAAGTAGGGCTACCTCTAGTATCTTGTATAACTTATTTCCCAAAGTGATAATAACAATGTGAGTCTTGGGCTCATACACAGCATGACTCTTCCACAAGTATGGTTTCCCTAATAACACATCATAAACTTCAAGAGGAGCAACATCACACAATACCTCATCAATGAAGGGCTTGACATTGTAGGGAAGGCAACACTCCTAGATGATGTGGAGATCTTGTCCTTGGTGGAGACACCCGATGATGTATGGTTGCAGGTGCATTGTGCTCAACAAGCCAAAAATCTTAATGACCTCTTCTTCAATGAGGTTCTTTTATCTCTCATTATCGACAAATAACTGCAGTGAAGAACCCTTCAACCACATCTGTGAGTGGAAGAGTCGATCCCCCTCTTCTGGATCTTCAATCTTAGTCCTTTGGACCTTGGTGGTGGCTGAAGAAAATTTAACCAGAGAGATAATTAAAGTATTTACTGCAAAGATAAAATTATAGTATTTACTGCAAAGATAAAATTATAGAGAGAAAAACATAAACGCAACAATAATAATAACGCATAAACACAATTTTTCATCCGAGAAAACCCAAACTTTGGGGGAAAACCCAACACAATGAAATTTCATTAGCCTTGGTCAAAGCCCTAGCCAACCTAGCCAAGTGAGCCTTTACTTCTCACCTCCCTAGCATACCCGACCAAGTGAACCTTCACTACTCACCTCCCTAGCCTACCCAACCAAATTAACCTTCACCTCTCACCTCCCTGGCCTACATTTACAATAAATTCTTCCTAGCCCTTTATAGGCTCCATTACATACAATACCATGGGTATAAAACCATGGGTACACAATACCACGTTCTCCAAAACCACCATTGTTTAACTTAGTCAAAATTGACTCTAACCCCAAGTCAATTTTATCTAGCATTCCCCCCTTAAAATTGACTTGGGGTTCCTTGACTAAATCCATCCAACCTTGCCAATTGAGTCAGCCCAACCCTCCTCACTCTAGCCCTTACACCCCTCAAAGTTTAATACCCAAGGTATTAGTTAACCCGGAATCCCCCCTATAACCTAGGTATAACCTAGACTTTACCAATGATTACCCAGGGGTACACATTCCATACTAGGTCTTACAACCATATGCCCATTTACATGCAAAATAATTAACTTCATTATAATTTAATTAATTAATTATTATTATTATTGTTATCATCATCATCATCTCTTGTTGCAATTAAGCTTCCATTCTCTCACTTAATGCTTTCCTCTCCTCAACATTGCTTTCACAGTAGTTTCATCCTCTACATGACTTATATGATTAGGTCATGTCCTTTATGCAGGTGATATTTATGAAAACCCATGGACATAAATGATTACTGATTTCGCTAGTGACCATTCCTTTAATCAGTTGTTCCATCCACTATAACGACCAAAAAAGGTAAGTAGGCATGTAGCCTGCAACCTTGAGGCCCTCAAAACTTTCTAAGAATGATGGGGCCAATGTACAGGCTTAGTGCACCATCATTTTCCTCTGTTGCTACGACGAACCATGAATCATCTCATATTAGCACCGACATCAATTTATCCCATGCCAATTTGAATATTTTCCTCATGGAGTTTCCCTTCTCCATTGTTGGCCATGATATTCCTCTTCGACATGGCCCTCACGAAACCGAGTGTTTATTTTCCCTCCTATCCGTGCTATTAAGAATT
>APFE031618183.1:63102-108102 GCA_000404065.3 Pinus taeda | reverse complement strand
TTTAGCCCTTGTTATTCCGAGAGTACCCAATAAAAATACCTTCATCAACTCTTGCATCAAACTTACCAAGCTTTTCATTGTTCCTTTTGATATAGCACTTGCTTCCAAAAACTTTGAAATGCTTGACTATAGTAGGTCTACCATACCAAAGCTCATATGGAGTTGTACCATTATTTGGTCTGAAGTGTGCTTTGTTTACAATTAACATTGTTTTGTGAATTGCTTCAGCCCAAAACCTGTACTGAATATTTCTTTCCCCCATCATGGCTTTGGCTAACTATTGAAGTGATTTATTGGCTCTCTTTAATACACCATTCTATTGGGGAGTCTCTGCTATGGTAAATTCACTTTTGATGCCATGTTTCTTGCAAAACTCATCAAATTCTTTTTAAGTAAACTCACCTCCATTATCATACCTTATGCACTTTATTTTACAGTCAGTCTGATTTTCAGCAATGGCCTTAAAGTCTTTAAACTTCTGGTAGGCCTCTGATTTCTCTCTTAAAAATGAAACCCATATCATTATGTTGAAATCATCAATGATAGCATGAAATGAATTTTTTTTGAAGTGTCTGAGTTATTGAAGGATCGCATAAGTCCATGTGTAATAATTACAATGGTCTGGTTGATGAGTTATCCTTGGACATGAATGATACTTGGACTTGTTTTCCAATTTGACAAGGCTTGCAAATAGAATTCTCTAGATTTGAAAGCTTTGGAAAATCTCTAACAACATTCTTCTTTCCCAATTTGAAAATTTGATCAAAATTCATATGTCCAAGCCTTATATGCCATAGCCAACTCTCATCAATATTTTATAAATAAAACCTCTCTATCTTCTTTTTTAGGGAATAGACATTACAGTTTGTTCTTACAACTTCAACTACAATTTCTCTAGTGCATGTAGACTTGATTTGACAACTTTTAGCTTTGAGAAACAAATCATAATCTTGGTCACACATCTAAGACACACTGAGTGAATTATACTTCAACCCATCAACAAACAACATATTATTGGCTTTACCTCTACCATTTTCTAGGCTGGCAACTCCTTTACCAACAATATTACCAAGTGCATTATTTCCAAGGGTCACATTACCTTTCTCAATTGGTTTCCATGACAAAAACTTACTTTTGTTTCCTCACATGTGCCTAAAACAGACACTGTCAACATACCAATGGATTCCTTCATTCTGAGCATAAAAAACAATATTATAGTTCTTTATATTTTCCTTTTGCTTCCAGACTTTAGGTTCTTGGCTTGTTTTCTTAATAATTGGATCAAGCTTCTTATTTTTAAGTCTGGAATTAGCTGCTCTATGCCCAAAATTTTGACAAACATAACATTAAATCAAATTATTCAAGGGAGTGAATGGATTTTTGTAACTAGGTCTTCTTATCCTTTGCCTAACAAGTTGATTATTTGGCTGACAAATTCTTCTTTATGGCATGAGTTGTCTAAATGACAAATTCACCTTGCAATTTTTGCCTTGTGCCCATAATTTGTGCATGGAAAATAGTATCCTAGAAAAATTCCTTAGTACCTAGGAGGAGATCAATTTCTAAACATTGGTTGAGTTGCTCTCTGATAAACTTGATTTTCCTCTCCAGCGTTGATCTTCCTTTGTAGTGTGGGATTTGATCTGTTGTTTGAATTTCCCCTCTTATTTATCTATTGTTGATTAGTCTTTTGCTACAAATTGGCTTTCTTGCTTCTTTTTTCTCCTTGTTGGTACATTGAACCATTTATGGTTGTTTGTCTCTAATTTTGGTTGCTTGCATAAAGGTAATCTCTTTCTTGACCTTTATATCAGTCATTGAGCTTAGCTCTGCCTAAAATCCATGACCGATTATGTTATTAGAGATTCTCTATGCTTCAAGAAGCTCATTTAAACATTCTATCCCTTTTCCAAATTTTTCATTAAAGCTTTGTTTGGTTTTTGCCTTTTCTATCTTTTTCCTTAGCAAAACATTTTATCCTTCAAGCTTTTCACATGCTTGATTTTCTCACTGAGCTACTAGTTTAGAGTTTCTTAAATCTTCTTATCTTCTTCAATTTACAAGAGAAAAGGTATAATAGCTTCAACTTTTTCCTTGATCAACAATTCTTTTTTAGTTTTATTTTTCTTCCTTGACCTTTCAATCTCTTCAAGAGCACTGGCTAGCTCTCCTTCTAAGTCAACTTCAGCCTCTTCTCCATCAGAATTAATAGCTTCTACTTCCATAGTTTTTATTGCCATGAGCATAAATTTCTTTGGAATTTCATTATCTTTGTCCTCATCTCAGTATTGGTTGCCTTCACTTTCATAAGAGCTAGCATCTTGGGTGTAGAGGTTTTTCTTCTTAGCCTTCTTTCTATCCTTTTGTATTTTCCTAATCTTCTCTATAGGATCATATTATTTCTTCTTCTTTTCAAGACACTTGGAAGCATAGTAACCAACTTTACCAAAGTTAAAGTACTTAAGAGGTAGATTACCTTTGTACTTTCCTAAGCCTCTCTTGAGTTTCCTCACGAACTTATCTTCCTCTTCATCTGATTCACAATATGAATCACCATGTTCTTCCTTGGGCTTCTTATCTTCTCTGAAGGTTAACTCTTTTGTTGTTGGTTTTCCATTATAAATTCTCATCTCAAAAGTGAGATTCTTCATATCTATCATCTCATCAATGGCTAAAACCTTGGGATTAAATCTCTTAGGGAGATATTTCAACACCTTTTGTACTACTATGGGCTCTTCTAACATTTCATCAAGTCCTCTTATACTTTTCACAACCTTAACCACTCTAAGAAATTATTTAGCAGTATCTTAATTATCATGCATCTCTAAAGAATCAAATTACATTTGAAGTTTAGCTTTCCTTACCTTGTTTTCAACTTCAGAGTAGCTACTCATATTGTTCCAAAAATATTTTGCAATAGAGCAGTCCATGACTTTGACTAGTTCTTATTCAGGTAGGCTAGCAAGCAGGGCATTCATAACTTTATCATTACATGTAAAATCCATCTTCTGATCTCCAATAATCAAGAAGATTTTGATATTCTTCTTCCACTACATCCCATACATCAGCACCAAGTGATTGAATATAGCTCTTCATCCTTACTTTCCAAAACACACAGTTTGTTCTATTGAACATTAGTGCCCTATTAGTGTATCCTCCTTCCTAGTTTGCCATGATCCTTGATCTTTCTTCCAGCTATTAAACTGATTTGAGGTAACTTGGTTGCTCGGGTACCAATTATTAGAAACCCAGACAATAATGGCGGGGGGGGGGGGGGGGGTGAACCAATTTTGTAGGAATTTTAAAATTTTATTTCACTAGTAAAGATTACTAAGACACCAATAAATATTTCAGCAACAATTCATATGAACATCACAAGAATCAACCATTAGAAGCATAAATAGTACACATATATTCTTCAAATTTGTCTTCAATTATTTCAAAAAGGCAAGCTTGTACTTTTTGTTACAAAATTATCTAGCTACAACCGAAAAGAAGATACTACTCCCTAATTTATCAGCCACAATTGAAAGGAACTACAAGCCCTAGTTTATCAACTACCACTGAAAGGAGCTTCAACCCCTAAATATTTACCAGCCACTACTAGAAAGAGCTACAACCCCTGATCTATAAGCTTCTACTTGATTGAGCTCAATGATTCATCTTTCATTCCATTTTCAAATTCAAATCATGAAGGCCACTTCCTTTCATAAAACAAATACTTATTGATCTCAATCACTCACCCCAAACACCATAAAATCACCTTAAACAATCTTTGATCACTGATAAAAACACCATACACACTTTTGAACACACACCATCACATACAAAAACATCTCTATTTTTTAAAATCCGATTATGCTTATATAGAATTTGAGTTTATATTTTTAGTTATTAAACTTTTAGTTAAGTTCAGCTAATTTGCATGCATGAATTCTATTTTTTTTCTCATCTGCCACTTATTTCAAGTCTTCTTAATCTGATCTTTAAGTCTTCTAACTCTTATATTATGTCACTTTGACAAAAACTAAGTTAATATGTTCAAATATGCAATTCCAGTATTTTTACAGATTTTAGCAAAGCTTCTAATTTTGGCGCATCACCATATTTGGCAAAATCACTAGATATAAATCCAAGATTTTCCATGTTGTTGCTAAAAATTCTTCGACTATAGGAGAGACTATACATTAGCTCTTTCCACCATATGACTTGGTGCTATGACCAAGTCATTATCAAGTTGGCATTAAATTAGGTCAAAGTTCTTCCCATTTTTGTTCTTCATCGATCGATATTTCATTAACACTACAAAAATTTGCAAAATACGGTTTCTAACACAATTTTCAAAGAAAGTTGAGAGTCGGGGGTTGGTTCATCTCCACTGTTACGTACTAATTCTTGCCTCTAACTTGGCCCAAAGCTTGACTAGCCATATCACCTTTCTGACGTCATATGTGCCATGTGGTGGCTCTTGAGTGGTGCCACATGTCACTCATATTTGGCCCACTTAGCCACCCAAAAAGTCCAAACCAACATGCCATGTGTCACACCCTTATTGTTGCCACATTATTTTTGATGACACGTTGACTTCATCATCCACCTGTTCATTCACATCATCTTTGTCGTCCAATCACAAACTGACATGTGTCATCCACCTAAAATTGAGCAGGGTGCTATAAACTTGGTTTTTCCATTGATTTTATTTATAAAATAAAATTATTGAGATATATTAGGGGTCTAGGGTTAGAGGTTAAACCTTACTCTACTACTCTTGACCTTCATCTAGGCTCAAAAATGGTAGTGGTTTGTGAAACCTTCCTTAGTAGTTTCATGGTGAAGGGGGGGGGGGGGGGGGGGTGGTTCGCTTTTATTATGGGTCGTTGATTAACGTGTTTGGTGCTTTGGGCATTATCACACATAGTGGAACACCCCTTAACATTAACCCTCGGGAGGGCATGGCCCTATGCAATTTCTCTAATGTTTTTGTGGGGATACATGGAAATCAATATGCCCATGAACATGAAAAGAAATCAAAGATCATGTCGCCGCCAACTTTTATCAAAAACTCCAAAAGCTTCCACTATTTTAGTCTAACACCACATTTAACCTCTAAACCTTGAACTTTTGGTCTACTTCCTTTGACTAGCCATATATTTTTATCCATGAGGCCATTTGTATACTTCCAAATACCACTAGAAAACTCTTTCAGAGCTCTATCCATCTGAGTAGTTGCCAACAGCTACTAAGATGATCTTCTGACCTGGAATTGGCTTCAAAGTCTTTACACCTTGACCATTCTTCTTGAAACCACCTATGTCTTTTCCACCATCTTATTGACCTTTGCCATCAATGACAACATATTTCTAACACATAGATTAAGTTACAACAAATTAGGCATTACAAGTGGGTTTTTTTACAACAATTCTATTTAGCAATCACGTACAAAAATGGGCAGCGCAAACAAGTTGGTTGGCATGCTTTCAAGGCCGCCCACATCAAATATCACAGCTTTGGAGACACTAGTGCACATGGATACTTTCACCCATTATTCATATAGAGAAGCATATATAGAGAGGATTAGGAATTTAAGGAGTTTTTTCAATAATTACAGAGCCAAAGTCAGGGGCATGATGGTGGCAATAGAGTTGACTATCATCTCTAAAATGGGTTACTTTACAGGTTGGACAATTTATCTGTTTCTAAGGGTGAGTAACTACAAATGATTAGAAAGGATCACAATGTTGGGTAACTTAATTTTTAGTTAAATTACTTTCATTAAATGTCAATCTAGGAATCAACTTTCAATTTAAGATTAAATTAACCTATTGAAATATGGCAAACGTATTCATGAAAAATGTCTATGATGAGTATGCACACACTTTCTTTTTCAAAAGTATAAAAGTCAAAACTTGGAAAGCAATCATTTAATCTATGAAATTGAAATTACAATTAACATGAAAATAAACTTACTCTATTGACATGAAAATAAGTTTATTCTAGTGACATGAAAGTAAATCTATTCTAGTGACTTGAAAGTAAATCTATTATAGTGACTGAAAGTAAATTTAATCTAGAAAGAAGCAAATATTATACTAAGAAAGTATTGAATTCTTAAACTATGAAATTTAAAGGCAACCTATTCTAAAAGTAGTTAGAGATCAATTGAAATTACTCATGTGTGCATTGTCAAATTAGAATCATTCATGAATATCTATGAATATAAAAGCAAACAAATTGAAATGCAATGAATTTATGACATGAAAGAAATAATGCTTGACCTCCAAAAGAACATAAATGGAATGAACATAAAAGAATGTAAACAATGCATCTAATTAAAAGAATTAAATAAATCATAAAAGAAACTAATCTATCTTAAAAAATGAAACATTAAAATGTATCTCATACTCATTAGGTGGTCATTCTAAAGTGCATGAGAGGTGGAAAGTTGAGAAAACTATTGATCAAACACCAACCATAACAAGGTGAACTACAATCGTATTCATTACATCAATCATAAGAATAGTACCAATCCTTAACATCCAAAACTCTACATTGAAGCATAAGCATAGCTCCCAAATTTTTCATACCTTTTATAGAGGAGAATGCATTCCTATTTATACAAACTAAGATAACTAATTCATAAATGTAGATCCACAAATATCTCATGTGGTTACAACCATGTGTTGACATCTATCAATTAGCATCTTTTCATATCCTCTCACAAATCTCTCCTAGCTTTGATAGGAGACACTTATGAAGACTTCCATGATCTTTCTCCATGAAATATGCTTGACCAATGATCTCAAATATTCCTCAAATATTCAAGAGTTTGAAGAGGAAATTCGAATTGGAGTCTTGGAGGCCAAATATGACTGTCTTGGAATCTTCAAATATGCCTACGCACATCACAAAACGCATCCAACTTTTATATGTAAATACATGTTATTTTTGTAATATTTAACCATAAATTCACTCAAAATACAAAAATAAATGCATTGGAAAATAAAATGTCTGAACCTATATTTAATCATGAATATGCTCGTGCATAGTTATGGAGCTACGAAATATGGCAAATTCTGAAGCAAAGTGAAATAAAACAGGGTGAAATGAATGACATTTTGGAGACCCATCACACACCTCTAGGGTTGTAGGGTATTTTGGTGCAAGGAAGATAGTGGCTAACTTGTTGAGGTATTTGCACTAGCCCAGGATGCAAGACGATTATCTAGTTTCACAAGAGGATATATGATTTATTGAACCAAAAATCTTAATAAGAGGAAATAAGCTCTATTGCATCCCTTACATGTACCCACTCATCCTTGGGCAAGAATTTCCATGGAATTTGTGGAAGGTTTACCAACAATTAAGAATGGACATGACTACCTATTCATGGTAGTTGATAGGTTCAATAATATGTGCATTCTAATGCTCTATAAAATGACAATCAACAAGCAAGAACAAAGAAAAAAATTATCTAGATAGGTCTGGGTGCACTTTGGATTCCCAAGGAGCATCATTTCAAAATGGGACACAATATTTCTTAGTGCAACTTGGACTACAATTTAGGAAAAGATGGACATGAAGTTGAAGAAGTCTATAACATTCCATCCACAGAAAGAAAAGAAAGCACAAGTAGTCAATAGGACATTGGTGTAGTTTTTGAGGGTTTATATTTAGAAGTATATGAATACTTGAGATGAAATATAGTGTAGATACAACATTCATATGATAAGGTGGTCCACACTTCTACTGGTAATTCCTCACTTGAGACTTGTTTTGGATATTTTCCATTTTGCCTTCGGATATTACATATGGATAAAGAGGAGGTAGGATATTACGAGGGATGCCTTAAGGGTAGAAAAAAATATTGAGAAGAATAGGGAAATCCATCTACAAGTACAAGAGATGTTGTAGAAGTCATAGGAAAAATACAAGGCCATGCATGATTAGTACAAAATAGAGAATTCAATTGTAGTGGGAGATAGAATATAGTTATAGTTCAACAAGGAGAGGTTATAGGGTACTGGTAATTAAATCAAGGCTCTACAATGTGGTCTCTTTGAGATACTGGAAAAGGTGGGAAATAATGCCTATATACTCATTCTACCCCCATACATGTGCATTTAGTCAGGAGTGAATATAGAAAATATGAAGCTTTTTTATATTTCCGATGTTGGATAAAGAAGAGGAACAAGTCTTACTTTTTGTAGAGGATTTACCACTAGATACTCAAGTAGAGTTTATGGAGGATATAGTTTTTCTAAAGATGTCTAGAACTACAAGGGAGGGGCAACATGACCTTTGGCAGATTGGGTTGAAAGGATAGCTTCCAAGCAAATCTAAATAGAACTCCAGGGAGAAGGTAGATGAAAATTTTCCTCACCTCACTCAGAAAAATATTTTTGGAACCAAAATCCTCCCAAAATGGGGAGGTATGATCTTGGTTAGATCATTATAGTATTTTTCATCCATGTTGACTCTTTAAGAGTGGAAAATTGGAGCAGTCATCTCATAGGACCATTTTTAATAGTAGTTCCCAATTTGGGGAATTGAAGTTTTAAATCTTCTGAAGATAGTTTAAGGAATTTACTAAAGTTTTTTGGAATACAAATACTCTCTTGCACAAGACCCTTTGATGTTTTTCTACATTAAAATACCTTTTTGGTAGCTCAATAAAAACTTAAAATGGGGTCTGAATTTTAAAAATATGTCATCTGAAAGTTGACCTTCATGTTTTGACCATCATGATTCAAGAGGATGCCACATCAACCCCATTAGGAAAAGGTGCTAGCCACATGAGCATGATGAAAAATACTCTAGAAGGTGTTTTTGTATTTTCATATTCCCATTTGTTTCCTACTATTATAAAATTATATATTATCGAGCAATGGAACATATAAAATATTGTAGAAACACAAACATATAAAACACATAAAACAAGAGAGATAGAGATATATGTGGTTCACCTAATTTGGGCTATGTCCATGGAGAAACAACCATTCCTTCCTTTATATTATCAAGAAAAATGAAGAGATACAACCTACCACAAATCCACTGTAATTTCCTCTTCGCTCTCACACAATCTCCTCTCTCTTTCTTGCTCAAAATACTAATCTACCCAGCCGCAATACAATTCCGTCATATATAGCGAGGGGTTGCCTTCTAGGGAATAAAACCCTAAATTAAACATAAATTATACCACTAGATCATTTGCCCCATTACGAATTGGGATCCAATGCAGAGATACCTCTGAATAAAGAAGGTAATCAAGCTCCACACCTAACAATCTCCCACTTGGAGACTGATTATAGAAACTCCACCGCTGCTTCATTTACCGGACAATGAATCCACTTTGGACCTGGTTGTTTCTCATCTTCATCATCATACTTGAAGACAAATTGAAACCGAGCAGAATCTCAATTTATCCTTGATTACAACTTTTGTTAACATATTTGCAGGATTCTGGCTAGTGTGTATCTTTTCCATCTTCAATTGTCCATCTTCCAACACTGACCGTATCAAATGGAGCTTGAGTTGTATATGTTTAGTCTTGAAATGAAATGCAGAGTTATTTACAAGATGAATATCACTCTAGTTTTCACTATATAACCCACCCATCTCCTACTTCTTACCCAATTCATCCATAAACCTTTGCAACCAAATAATTTCTTTACTAGCCTCTGTAGCAACAACATACTCCGATTCCATCATTGAAAGTGAAACAACACTTTGAATTTTTGAAACCCAATTGAAAGTTGTTCCACCTATAGTAAACACATACCCTGTGGTGCTCCTGTTTCTGGGAAAACAAGTATTCCTAAAGAATGCTAGCCCTCTAGGTTTGGCAACTACCCTAGAAACAATAGTTTAAAGGAATTCAATGATTTCTTCTATGTGTAATAGATAAGAGAAAGATAATGGAACCAACCTGGAACTTCCGCTTAATCCCTTGCTTTCTCTCTCTCTCCTTTGGTAGATCCTGCAACTCCTCCTCGTACTTAACACGCTTAGAGAGTACCTGCACAAGTACAACAACAAAGAACCATCAAAGCATCGTGATCTATTACAACATAAACATTACAGAATTAGATATATAATGAACAAATGATAGCATTCACAAATGATAACATTCACAATTGTACAATCATATGGGAGAAAACTTGAAGAGGTTTATTAATAGAAAGGAGAATTACAACCCAGTTGTCTAATCCAGCATCATCCTCCCAGCTTCAATCCTTCTTCACCTCATGAAATAACAAGATCACACCAACAAGAATACAATGCTTTCTCCTCAATTACAAACTATCAGCACTTGCTTGCAATTCACAATATTCCAGCCTCTAGATCTTTTGGATTGCAGATCCATTTATAGATGTTTGCAAGGGTGTGAGTCATCCATGGGGTTTGATTAGTGTCATTCCACTTGTTACAATTGGTTCCATAAGAGAAGGGATTGGATATGATTTCGTAGATCCCTTATTCATCCTTGGGCGAATTGAGAGAGGCAAGTGGCATAGGAGAAGTTTCTAGAAGATTCAATGAGCAACCAACTAACAAATGTCCCAAACATTTGTCCATCCTCACCTGTCGCACCCTATAGAAGGCCTAAACAATATGCATCACACCCTAGCAGTGTACCACTCAGTATGCATCACACCTTGCCAGTGGAGCAGTCAGTATGGTTCAATTTAGGTAATTTCTTGATGGTTTCTTAGATGGAACTTTTGGGGAATGTTGTATTCATATGACTATGTTCCTTTAGGGTATGAAACAACTCTTTTAGGGGTTGATAAACCCTAATACATCAACATATAATTTTTGGGGTTGATGTGCCCAAATATGTCTATAACACTCCTCCTATTATCTCTATCACCTTCCATATTTGCATCAACATATCCCTATAGAGTAATGTTTGAACCACCAAAGCATAATTTTTTATATGTGGTACATCTCAAATACCTGAGAATCGACTTCACTGCCATCCAATGTCATTTTCCTAGATTTTTCATGTACCTGCTTACAACTCCCACTGCATGTGCAATACCAGGCCTTGTGCATACCATTGCATACATTAAGCTTCCAATTGTTGATGTATATGGAACTTTATACATATAATTTATCTCCTCCCAAGTCTTGGGACACATCTCCTTACTTAGTTTGAAATGGCTAGCCAAAGGTGTAGTAATTATTTTTGCATTCTACGTATTAAATCTTTCCAACACCTTTTGTATGTACTCACTTAGAGACAATGTTAATTTGCAATTTTTCCTATCTCTAGTTATTATCATACCAAGGATTTGTTTTGCAGCACCCAAATCCTTCATTGAAAATGAATTTTTCAATTTTCCTTTGAACACATTTATTTCCTACATTTTATACCCTACAACAAGCATGTCATGTACATACAATAACAATATAATATAGTTTCCATCATTTTTCCTTTTGAGATAAACACAATGATCAGATTGTGTTGGGCGCGGGATCCCCTAAGGGAATTTTTGGGGCTTAGAGCCCAAATTTTGGTCACAAATTGTAACTTCGATGTAAAGAATTTGCATTCTGTGGGCGTGGAGTGCGTAGCTTGTAAATGAGTCATATTGTTGTTCGCCCTTAATTTTGTAATGTAGTGTCGGCTGTAGAGATCTACCCATGGTCTACGGACCATGGGAGTGTATAAATAGAGTGAGGCTCTAAGTGTAAATTAATAAGGGAATCAATCAATTAATGATCATGGAATAGAAGCATAGCAGAGTATCTGGAGTGCAAAGTCTAGTTTTGGGTCATAGAGTAGGAGAAGGCTCTGCCACTGAGTGCATAGAGGCCTAGTAGTTTGTAGTTGAGTGCGCAGACCCCTACAGCTAAGTGCACAAGGCAAGTTGAGTCTGTAACAATTGGAATCATTAATAAAGGGAAGTTTTATATCATTCTTGTGTATTTATTTCCTGTTTTCTGCATTGACTATATTGGATATGAATTGCAATTCTACTATTTATATGATGCGTGAACATATGTAACTGTGATAATCAAGTGAATGTGAGATAAAGTATCTGTTTATGTGAAGCTAACTAAGATCTTTAAGAAGATAAGTAAGATCTGCAGTATAGTTTGGGGAAATAGCACAGATCGTTGCCATAGTAGCGTGAAAGCACCTGAGCCCATGGTTAGGGCTGCACGAAGGCAATTATAACAGATTGTGAAGGTCTCGTAGGTTAGCACAGTGCACGAAGTGACCTACGCGAAGGTAGGCATAGTTGGAATAAATCGACACCTCAAACATCTCAAGGGTGCAAAAACTTGGTTCCAGAATCCCCCCCATATTGCTTCGGGTGATACTTCAGTCTGCACTTCGCAAGATGATGTTGAAAGGGCCAGTAGTCTATGAATTTGTTTGGCTAATTAACTCTGAACTTGGGTCAGGCCCCATCAAGCCAACAAATGGTTTTGTTTCCAAGACCAGAATATGCATAGAGATGTATGATGTCGTATCATTGGAATCCAACTAAGAAGGAAATTGAAGGGTGTTTGGACAAAAGAATTCACGCGTTCACGGTGCAGGAGAATTGGAACCTTTGATTGTCAAAAGAACAGTGGCTAGACTGCTACCTATACACAGAGATCCATGAAATCTTCTTCACGTCTTTCCCTACTGAGTTGTACAAGTGGATCACGAAGCTAGCAGATGGCCAAGGAAGGTGGAAACTCGACAATCCTATTGTGTAGACCCCAAAGTTAGTGTGAACATTCGAAGCATTGGAGGATAGGATCGCACGCATCATTGATCATTGGCTCGATTGGATTATAGGAGGATTCACTACTTAGTTCATGGTTGACACATCAATCAGCTATAGTGAGGCAGAGAAATGCTTTCTCAAGGGGTCATGAGGTAAGTATGTAAAGTCTTTGAATACTTGGATTAAAATGCTATTGTGTGAAAAGAGGGTTATGCAATTACCTTGATGTTTGGGGCTACGCAAAGTGGAAAAGCTTACAGGAATGAAGGAAGTAAAGGACCCAAAACTAGCCCCTTTATTTCACCTCTGTGAGGGGACGAGAAAGAGCTCACAAAGGTCTCACCAAGAAGTGCGATCCATTTGATAAGGCAAAGAATTCCTTGAATACCACCCCACCTACACCGCCACCAGATTTGCCACCATCACCTCCATCTTCACCTGTACCACCTCCACCACTACTGCGATTCAATATGACAAGCACGATAAAGTTGCCTATGTTCAGGGGATTGGGAAATGAGGATCCGAACCAATTTTGGTTCATTGTAAGAGCCGTATGGGAAGGACAAGGAGTTATAGATGACAATATAAAGAAAGTGACACTGGTTAGTGCCTTGTAGGACCTCGCACTAACCTGGTATCTTAAGCACACCGTTAATAATCCAAATGTGGGAATCGTAGATATCCAAGGAGCGCTAAATAGAGAATTTAGCAGGCCGAAGTTTGAAGCACAATCGATCATTGGATTCAAAGAGTTCATGATGCTACCAGGCGAGACTCCTTGGGAGCTGGATCAGAGACTAAAATGCATGATTCACAAATCTAATATCAATATGATGGATGGACAATATCACGAATGGTTTATAGCGTCGCTAATGCCACATTTGAGGATTGCGTTATCACAGCAGAAGCTAACGACTTAGGCAGAGGCCTTAGAGATCACGATGAGGCTGCATGAGACCCTGATGTAGGATCCTAACTTAGGAGTTTAACAAATCCACGTGCAACTAAAGAATTTATGCCTGGAGATGCAGAGTCTGAAACAGGATAGGATAGCTCGACCAGAAGTGGGCGAGGAGGTGTGGTGCATAAAATGCAAGGGTTAGGGTCATGATCAGGACCATTGCTTGGTTTTCATGAATTACCTCACAGGGGGGGGACTGATGCCATTAACACCGGAAGCACAAGAAGGACCTAGCGCAACGCCTAATTTGTGGTGCACAAATTGTCAAATAGCTAGAAAACATGCCACATACAACTGCCATTTGTTATAGAAGTATACGCAAAATTCACAACAATTGTTCTGCATATTTTATAGATCGGTAGGACACAATGAGTGCACTTGTAGAAGCTATGAGTTAATGATGGATAGAACTCCCACCTACAGAGTGCAGGCCGAAATGTGGCCTCGAGACCAGAATGTAGGAATGGCTCGAATAATATTTCAAGGGCGCGGATGAGGCCGAGGCGGAGGAGGACCTGGAAGAGGTCACAGACAGTTGATATGCTACAATTACAAAGGGCCAGGACATTATGCCCGTGATTGTACAAATCCAACATGCCCGTCATGTTTGTATTGCAACTGATTCGATCATGAGACCGAAGATTGTCCCACACTAATAGCTAGGATACACGACAAAGGAGCGCTACTGCCTCCCTCGACTTAGAACCTGTAGATGATGAGGTCTGAGCCACGTGAGGAAGATCCAAATGTAAATATTGTGCTCTGAAGTGGAATCGCAATGCGAGACGACAAAGGAAAACAAACAGAAGATAGTACTTGGGTTCATAAAGCTCCAATGAAGGAAGAAGATTTTGATTTGGAGCGCACTCAGGAAACCTTCATGGAAGCCAAGAAGAGCTTTGTTGAGGCATCCACTTCAAGAAGAAAAGATAGACTGAAGCCATAGGTGGACCCATCCATGCTCACAACGTTCTTGGAAACATGTATGAAGTTACTGCACAATAGTAAGACTTTAAAAGGATTACAGGAACTCATTAACAGATGCACTGGGACCATGCTAGGAGAATTGCGTGTAGTCCAAAAGATTGGAAAGCATAAGACCAAGACAGGAAGAGAAATTAGGTTAACTGCATAGTTTGGAGAATATGAAATGGACCAAGTAATTCTAGATTTAGGATCGGGTTCGAATGTTCTGCCAAAGAAGGAATTGGAGTGAATGGGGAGACCTATGCTATAGTGGTCTCCTATTCAGTTGCAAATGGCAAACCAACAGAAAATAATACCCACAGGGCGATTGCAGAGCATAATCATGGACATTGAGGGAGCGAGTGCGTTAGCATACTTTGAAGTGATAAAGATTGCTAATGACAGCAATCCCTACCCCACGCTCTTATGAATTGATTGGGCCACTGACATGAATGGGGTGATTAATCTAAAAAAGCGGAAAATGATTTTTGAAAAGAAGTCACTACGCGTAATTATACCCCTAGACCCTGCTAAAGGATCATGCTATATGAAGCCAATGCACGACTATGAAAGTGATGATGATTTGGATTGCATATATAAGTTAACAGCACGAAACCAAGACTAGGTGAATCCCACCATGGATGGGTGGATTTCATGGGAGCGCAAAATCTCCTGTACTTCAGATTCAGATGAGGAAATGGAACGATGGAAGAACAGTTACATGAGGTAATACACTAATTTGTAATACGATGACAAGGTCGTTGCGCTACATATCGACAAAAGTAAGAGACATACCTACTTATGCTGGTCTAAGTGAGGTAGACACCTCTTGAATAAATTTGAAAGGGAGGTGCCTGAAAAGCAATGCTTCCAGGCCTTGGACTTGGTACTACACTCTATGCCTGCGAGGTGGTGGGGTATGCACAAAGGGAGCTTTGACGACTGGCACAAATGTAGGAGAATGATGCTCACATGATTTGGAAAGACTAGAGTGCAATTGATAGACAAACAGAATGGATGGGATAGTCCACGCATGCATCTAGCCAGGTGGGTGCAAACATATGGAAAACAACTTACGTGGATGCACATGAACTCTGCACTAAGAGGTATGGTCAATAAGCATGTTTTGGGGGGACCAATGTGCAAATGGCTCTCAATGTTGGGAAAACATTATGTAGGAAGAACAATCGTGCAAAAGGTTATCCACATGGAAGCATTCAACAAGGTATCCAATGCACTGAACAAAGTATGTAACGTGCAGCGAAGTGATTGGGACCTACGTGTACCTGCAATATTATGGGCTTATAGGATGACATGCAAGAAAATGATGAGATAGACACCTTTTTGGCTTGTCTATGGAGTAGAAGCCGTAATGCCTCTGGAGTACATTGTGCCTATTCTACACATAGGGACGCTCACAAGTATGAAAGATCGCAGAGCCTTGGAGGAGAGGCTCGTGCAGTTGGAGGAGCTTGAAAAAGAATGATTTTTGGTTGGATTTCACCAGCAAGTGCAAAAGCAACGCAAAAATGCCTGGCATGATTGACATATTAAGTTGCGCACCTTGAAGGTGAATGATTTGGTGTTTCTATGTGATAGTAAGTTTGATCAATTCCCACGGAAGCTCAAAATGCATTGGTTGGGACCGTATGTTATTAAGGAGATCAAAAATGGTGGCGCAGTGCAGTTGGTAAAGTTAAATGGAGAACTCTTCCAAGGAAAATTCAATGGCAGTCATTTGAAGGCATACAGAGGTGGCCCCGCCATCTGACTAGCTACAGGAAGCACATTCTTAGTGCTCCGAGCAGCTGAAAGGAGGCGTGAGACTATAAAATACTATGCTCAGGAGCTGCGTGATGTTAGGACTGTGCGCAACAGCGAAGTGTCACAGGTTCCATGACAGTGCGAGGGTAGCTGCATTGCCACGTGGGTTGGCTAGAAAGTGATGGTTACAGTCACTATTCATAATGTGATGCTTGGCTTGAGACCAAATGGAGTGGGTGGCAAGAATTTAAGGCGAACTTTATAACCTAGATTCTTGAAAATCTGCCGCCAAGTGATCATTAATGGAACAAATGGGGGGGGGGGGGAGTAGTCGAATTCGAATTTAAAAGGTGCTATAAATTGCAAAGGGATATCCAACAAACAAAACTTGGCCAATTGAGAATTCAGTTGTTGCACGCCCAAAGATTCACAAACCCAGATTTGTTTGATCTTTTGAAGTCGAAGTCATTGTTTGAGCACTTACCCAAGCCGTTGAGAGAATTGTGGAATAGTAGTATGGCAACACCTAAGGAAGCCATGGATACCGGAGCAATGACCGCTGAGGGGGCCATGCAGGCCATAATAGTAGGAGAAGCCCCAAAAAGCTTCAAGATAGTTGTAGAAATCCCTAAATCATTGCACATGCCAAAACCTAAGAAAGGCAAGCAGCCTATGGTGCAAGTGCACGTGTACCCTAGAAACCCGCTAAGAAATAGGCTTACTATGGAAGAAAAGGGGAAGGCTATCAACTTGGAAGCTGATGAGGAGGAGGAATAATTTGAAGAAATCATGGTAGATGAGGAGGAGGATGTAGAGATGGAGGAGGAAACCTAGGGTGTGGACCCTCTAACCAAGCTTCCCGTGTATGTTCCTCCATGGAAGGGGAAAGCAAGGGTGCCCAAGGACGTAAATGAGAGCAAGAGCTCTCTGCAAATTCCGTTGCTCCCAAATGACATCATTCTTTTACGGAGCAGACTTGGGGTGAGTGCCAGTATTAAAATTTGAAGACTAGGATCTCGCAGACCAAGAGAAGTTCCCACTTTTGGCAACCACGCAGCTAATGCACCAGAAGAAAAACACACCCCTAGAGTCATCGAGTTGGAGCCGCGCCAATGGCTGAGAGGTGTAGAAAAGGCAAGACTGTTAAACCTGCACTAGGTGCCACATTACCATCGTGCCCCAGTAACTATTTTCGTCATCAGGCAGCTGATTTGCCTGGTGCATGATGGGTGCTTATGGTTGGAGGAGCCCATCCCCATCATGGACCACTTAACCCATAGAATGACCCAGCTTCCTTGTAAAGAGGAGGATCCAACGAATATCTTAGAGGGTACAAGTGACGATTTCGCCATCGCAGAGGCCATGAAGAAGAAGTTCAATCTGGAGAAGAAGAAGAGAGGGTACGTGGTTTCCAGCATTAACAACGCTGCAATCAAAGTCGTGATGCAAATATTGGCCATAAAGGTTATGCGGGAGTGCCGCATGGATGAGGTGCTCACGCTGGTGGTTGCACTTGTCGCGCAACGCGTAGAAGAGGTCCAATTTAACTAGGTGGACTACTTGTGCAGAGAATTCCTTGAGAACTATTGCGAGGTGCAGGAGAAGGGGAAGACTTTCCATTATGTGTGGTTGTTGTTGTCCATCATGATGGTGCCATGGGAATTTCCTGAGGACAACCAGTTCCCAAAAATTACGTAGGATCTTCTAGGCAGTGAAGTAAACTTCGTTGTCAGCAACCAGAGATGCACAGAGAATCAGAGACAATAATATATTCTGGGTGTCCATGGAGATGAACATTAGAATGGGGATTAATCGCAAGCTACGGTTATCACCCATTGTTTATAACAGTCCGCAAAGCTTCACGGAGTTCAAGGAAAACTTTCACCACATGTACATCAAGGCGAGAAAGGACCCCACAAAGACTTGGCACGAGCTCCCTTATTTAGCAATAGACGATGTCATATTCGTCGTCCTTGAGTAATGGCTGCCAAAGTGGCATGCTCTGGCTAGCTCCGCGATGGAAGCAGAAAATTCCATCACGCAAAGGAAAAAGAATGAGGCAAAACTACAGATGGCGCAGTTGGCAGAGAAGCGTTGGAACAAAGTAGTAGCAGTGAAGGCCCAGGGGGCGCATGACGCTGTGAAGGCAGCAGAAGAATAGCAGAAGGCAACAGAGAAAGAGTGCAAAGGCTAGAAGTCACCTTCACCTGAACAAGAAACAAATCTGGAGGAAGGTGGCGTGTGTTATGCTCCTATACCAATAGGTGTCATATTTCGTGATTGACTTGATGAGCTATGTAATATTTTCATACATTTTCTTGTTGCTAAGGTTTTCCATATTTTCAAAAAATAAAAAATTTTAAAAATGTAAAGAGGGTATACCCTAAAAGAAAAATCAAAGGGTACAAAGAATAAAATGGTCAAAAAATGAGAAGAAATGAACCCCAAACAAAAAGACCAGGAAAGTGTGCAAGTTTAAATGCCATTACTTTTTCATATTCTGTAATAAGCAATTGTGTGCAGCTTGTTACTTATGCCACAATTCATGAAGAGTCAGACTATTTAAACTTGGCTCATTCATTTTTCAATTTCATGTTGTAGAAATAGAGAATAAATATCTGACTAAATAGTGTAATCTTGGCAGATAAGTAGATAGGTAGAGTAAATAAAGGAGCTCAACAGCGTAATCTGAGCCCTTGGATGTAATAAGTGCAGACTTAGGTAGGCTTGCCATGTAAAAGAAAAATAATATTGATAAGGGTTTTCCAGTATATGTGCACCCAAATAAAGAAGGAAAAAATGTCAGGCTAAAGTAGGTAGGGTAGGTAGATGGTGTTGCAGGATTACTTGTGATAGATAATGTCTCTAAATGTATTAATTTTCACTTTTATCACAAGTGCAAGGCAGACATTACACTTAATGCAGTTCAAGCAAGACAAGGTCAAGTAACTAACTTCCATTCACATTTTTCCCCAAAGATTTCACTAATTCCCCCTAAAGTATTAAAGTCTTTGAAACTTAAAGGGGCTCAAAGCATTTCTCTAACTTCTGGAGGGACCAGACCCTCGGCCCAATAATTTAAATGGCCTAAGTGCTTAAAAACATCCATAAATCATTCATTCACTCTCATTAGCCTTTTCTTAAGTAAAATCCTATTTTACTTAGGAAAAATGCGCAATATCACATAAAAACCCCTTTTCCACTTTAAGCCTAAGTTTAAATATATACCCTAATGTTTTTACTTAGCGCTTTTTATCACATTGTTTCATATTAATTTCTGACTTGTATTATATAAATCCTTTGGAAAAATTAACACACTCCCGTATTATTTAACTATATAAAACCCTGAAATATTATATATCCTACCCCAGTTAAATATAACCATAGATACTTGTCAAACATGATTAATTGGAATTAATTAACCCTTACGATTAATTAAGAACCACCCCCCAACCAATCGCATTACCCCCAATACAATTAAACATTTTTTATTGTGTTGGGCCTGTCATAGTCAAACTCCACCGCAATATGCCTCTCGTCCACCGTTTGATCCCATCCCCATCATCTGACAGTCGTTACCAATATCGTGCCCCCCTTGGTGACTGCGTGTTAATGTGTGATCACTAGGCGGTTTTCCTCTCGTACCTCTACCACGTGTCGCGTAATCTATGGAATCGCTGGCTCGAGGCTAAATACCACCCTTCCCCATAAGAGGTGCGATAGAAACTGCTTACCACCTTCTACTAAATGAAAAAATGTCTCATCATTCATCCTTTCACCTACCAATACCAACCATTTATCAGTTTAAACACAAAAGCCCCACTCTTGCTCATTTTCACCTGATTGTGTAGTAAAATCCTTTGTAACCCAGTTGCACCACCTAAATCCTTTGTTAACCAATTCGAGCATGGTTTACCTCTCGAAAAGCATTCTAGACTCACTCCACAGACCTTCCAAGCTCAAAGGAAACCTTTTCCACCTCTCCTGCAAACCAACTCTTTCTTAATAGTTTGTTTTGTTTTACAGATGATTAGAAGACCACAACCTTGGATAAATACTCTCAATACTAGTCATAAGACTTGTTTACTCCAAGATTGTTATCAAATCTATTCAAACAAAGATGGAATATAAAACATACAGTTAAAGGACAAGCAAAGGAAACATGGAATTAAAAGGATTTACTCTTGAAACAGACAGTAAAAACCTAAAATATACAGTGAAGGTAAAAGGACACAGTAAATAATAGTCAAAGTGTATCAGGGTTAAAGAGTATCAAATTGAAGACCAAGTCAAGTAAATCAGCTAGCATGAAGATAAACAACAGCGAAGGCAGTTACAAAACAGATTATACAAACTCATGTCAAAGTGAAGACAAATGAAAAAACAAAGCGGTAAAGGTAAAAAGTAAATAGTAAACAGTAAAAGTAAACATGAAGACATTGAGGGTTAAACAAAGATGAAAACACTTTCACTAGCTATAATGAAGTTTATCCAAAGTAAAAGTGAAAAACAGTCAAAAGAATTTTAAGGTTAAAAGATGAAATTAGAGAAAAAATTGTACATTCTGCAGAAATTTCCTGTTTAAGTCATAGTTTTGCAGAAACTATTTTGGCTAATCCTATTTTTGACATCCTTTTGCAAAGAATATTGTGAACAGCTGGAGATGAATGTTAGGAAACTGAGAGTTTTTTTATTTCAAAAACATTCGTATCTACAAAAACCTCTTTCACTTTTTACATATCTATCACAGATTGAGATATACAAGCATATCATTGGACCCTAAGTTTGCATAACTTCTGGGGCAGAATGCATAAAGGAAGGAGGCAGTTAGTGACTGGGATGCCTCATCATCAACTAAGAGTTGCTATCAAATTAAATTTTTGTAGTTTTTCACCATAAATCCATAGAAATAGTGCCAAATATATTCATTAGTTTTGAATGTCCTTTATTTAATTTATATTAATGTAAACAGTTGGAGATATTTGTGAAACTAATCTTGATATTTTTTCAAGATATTTCAGTTTACAATTAGTATAAATACTTCTTCATTTGAAGTATTTTGGGTGGATTCATATACATTGCTGTAATATTGGTTATTTTGGAATAAAATGTTGATTGGTCCAAAATTTTGTATGGCTTGCTGGATGAAGAATTGAAGCAAAGGACTTTCCACAGATTTCTTAAATCAAACACCGAATGAATAAGTTCTCTATATCTTGTGTTTTAAACTTTTTTTTGTTTCTTATATCATATATGTTTCATACCTAAATGATAAACAAAAAGGATTAATTTGGAATATGCTTGATTGCACTCTGTCTTCAAACGTTATTATTCTCCATGTTTTCTTCTGAATTAGAATAAACAGTGAAACCTTGATTGCTCTTGTTTTCTATTTCTTTCACTTTGATTATTACTTAAAGAATACTTAACTGCTCTTTATTAGTAATCAATTCAAGTTCCCTTTCAAAATGTTGAAGGATTTTTAACTGTTGTTCACCCATTTTGAAACCATTCCATTTATTCCAAATCTTTGTTTGTTCCCTGTTAGACCATCTTGCTCTGCAAAACCATCCTTTGTTAAGAAACTGAATCCAGTTAAACCATATTCTTTGATTCCATTAGCCCAATGGCCTCAACTAGTCAATCCTACCCCTCTGCTATTGAATATCACTGCCCAAACTCAAACAAAACTCCTAAACTTCGTAACTAGCCTAATACCTTTCAAAACAAAGCTAAAACTTAAGGAGAGAGCCCTCTCTGGATGCAGATTGGCTAGAATCTGTATTTAAAAGATTGGTTTGTGGTTACCTCGGCCTCCTTTCCCCTTTTTACAACTTTCGAGAAAACCTGAGTGATAACATAGTGGCGACTCCGCTGGGGATCTGAATAATTTGTTTATTACTATTGTCTACTTTCTAAGCTACAAATGGAGCCTAAAGTTAACTAGGTAGCCTTTGAAATGCTTTTGCTTTGCAATTGCAGAAGTAAATGTATGTTTCTTCAGTCTATCTCCCATCTAGTTTATAGATTGGACATTTGGTTTCAAATACTTGATTAGTTCCTCTTGTCAAATAAGTATTTAAGAAAGTATAAATCTCACATCTAAAGCCTCTTAAAGAAATCATAGAAGTTGCTTTGAAAATTCATAATAAAGCAAAATAATCATAAAATACTCAAAATTTGGTTTCCTGGAGAACTAAATTTTTCTTCAGAATTGTTTTATAGGCTTAGATTTGATCTATGATGGTGGACAGGGATCAGACACACAAAGGTTAAAATCATCCACCTGTCGACTCCAAAATCAATTTCACTACTAAGATTCTGCTGGAGGAATGAACCTAAAAGAACAATATGAAAATATCAGGTTTTTAACTTGGATTGTTATCCAAGACATTATGTTCTTTCTAAATTGATAGAGTTTTCCAATGTATATGGTATCTTAAAGAAGATTTTAGATTAATTTTTTAATTATTCTTTTTTAAAATTGTAAATATAAAATATCCTTGCACATTTGAGCATCATTCTACTAATTCTTTTGATGATCATTTTCCAATCAAGAAGCCTCAAACAATCCAGGCTCCATTGTTCAAATATCCAGAGCTTCAAATTTTAGAGAAATTCCACAACCAAATAATCCATATTCCAAAGCATTAATAGTGAGACAGGATGACCAGGTTTGTGGAAAATCTTTCATTTGATGAAATTCTAAATGAATTCAGGAATGAGTTATCAAAATTTCAATTTGATGAAGATTTTTTAATAGTTGTATTTTAATTGTCAAAATAATAAAATACTCTCATGAAACTAAAATGTGTTTTCTTAATTTAGTTGTTGAAAAATATGAAAATGAAATTAAACTTTTAGATTCTCAAATTCAGTCATATAATTTCTGAGATCCTAAAGAATCCTTACAAAATCTTCCCTCTCCAAACCATGAGGAAATTGTACTACCTTTTGATTTATAGATTGAGGATGATTATGCTTTCAAGAGAAAGACTGAAGAATTAGTTGCAAGGTTTAGTATTGAGGATACAACTGATAAATTAGACAATAAAGGCCCAAAAGCAACTATCACACTTTATGCTTTTGTTGATCCTATAGCAGGTTATATGGGGGTTCTCAACTCAAATTCTTTAACATGGTTTCTCTATGAGGACCAAATATATCAGTAGTGGCCTTTATATATCACAATTTTGATTATGTGGGTATATGATCAAATTATGCTTCTAATTTCACTGACACAGTCAAGCAGTTCATTTGTTTTTGCAGTTTCTTGATTGGCTTCATTGGCATTTTTGTATTATTTAATTCAACCTGATTTTCAACAATATAGAATAGGTAGGATTTTAGTTTGATTTAATTCAGTTTTCAGTAAATTATGAAATAAATCCTAAAAGATTTGAATCCAATCAAAAGGCCCTAAGATCTTGATGATTTACAAATGTGGTTTAAAGGTTGCAACACCTTTTAGTTTCAGGTCAAATCTCAAGTTGTGCAGGAAAAGGTTAAAAAGATTTTTGATAAAAAGACCAAGATCGAAGATTCCTACCTAAGTTACAAGGTGCTCAAGTGGGATTGAAGTAGGTAGAATAAAGGTTTGGTGTTGATTGGATAGTAACTTATTGGAGTTGAAGCCTGAAGAGAAGGCCCTGAGCTTCAGAAGTGTCACTGTCATACATACAATAAAGCAACAAGCAGAAAAAGGTTCCAAAGTTCAGCCAAAATCATTTGGAGGCTATCTGACCTATTTTTCTTGACTTTCCACCAAGAAAAGCCATCCCCAAGTGGAGCCAGTGTTATGCTCCTATACCAATAGGTGTCATATTTCATGACTGACTTGATGAGCTCTGTAATATGTTCATACCTTTTCTTGTTGCAAAGGTTTTCCATATTTTCAAAAAATAAAATTAAAAATGTAAACGAGGTATACCCTAAAAGAAAAATCAAAGGGTAAAAAGAATAAAATGGTAAAAAAATGAGAAGAAATGAACCCCAAACAAAAAGACTAGGAATGTGTGCAAGTTTAAATGCCACTACTTTTTCATTTTCTGTAATAAGAAATTGTGTGCAACTTGTTACTTATGCCACAGTTCATGAAGAGTCAAACTGTTTAAACTTGGCTCATTCATTTTTCATTTTCACGTTGTAGAAATAGAGAATAAATATCTGACCAAACAGTGTAATCTTGGCAGATAAGTAGATAGGTAGAGTAAATAAAGGAGCTCAACAGTTTAATCTGAGCCCTTGGATGTAATAAGTGCAGACTTAGGTAGGCTTGCCATGTAAAAGAAAAAGAAGATTGATAAGGGTTTGCTAGTCTAAGTGCACCCAATTAAGAAGGAAAAAATGTCAAGCTAAAGTAGGTAGGGTAGGTAGATGGTGTTGTAGGATTACTTGTGATGGATAATGTCTCTAAATGTGTTAATTTTCACTTTTATCACAAGTGTAAGGCAGACATTACACTTGATGCAGTTCAAGCAAGACAAGGTCAAGTAACTAACTTCCATTCACATTTTCCCCCAAAGATTTCACTAATTCCCCCTAAAGTATTAAGGTCTTTGAAAATTAAAGGGGCTCAGAGCATTTCTCTGACTTCTGGAGCGACCGGACCCTCAGCCCAATAATTTAAATGGCCTAAGTACTTAGTCTTTTCCTCTCATTAGTATTTTCCTAAGCCAAATCCTATTTTATTTAGGAAAAATGCGCAATATCACATAAAAACCCCTTTTACACTTTAAGCCTAAGTTTAAATATCTACCCTAATGTTTTTACTTAGCACTTTTTATCACATTGTTTCATATTAATTTCTGACTTATATTATATAAATCCTTTGGAAAAATTAACCCACTCCCGTATTATTTAACTATATAAAACCCCGAAATATTATATATCCTGCCCCAGTTAAATATAACCATAGATACTTGTCAAACAAGATTAATTGGAATTAATTAACCCTTACGGTTAATTAAGAACCACCCCCCAACTAATCGCATTACCCCCAATACAATTAAACATTTTTTATTGTGTTGGGCCCGCCACAGTCAAACTCTGCTGCAATACACCACCCGTCCACCGTTCGATCTCGTCCCAATCATCTGATGGTCATTACCAATATCACACCCCCTTGGTGACCGCGCGTTAATCCGTGATCACTAGGCGGTTTTCCTCCCATACCTCCACCATGCGTTGAGTAATCTATGGAATCACTGGCTCGAGGCTAAATACCACCCTTACTCATAAGCGATGCGATAGAAACCACTTACCACCTTCTACTAAACGACAAAATGTCTCATCATTCATCCTTTCACCCACCAATACCAACCATTTACCCGTTTAAACACAAAAGCCCCATTGTTGCTCATTTTCACCTGCTTGTGTAGTAAAATCCTTTGTAACCCAACTACGCCACCTAAAGCCTCTATTAACCAATTCAAGCATGGTTTACCTCCCGAAAAGCATTTTGGACTCACTCCACAGACCTTTCAAGCTCAAAGGAAACCTTTTTGACCTCTCCTGCAAGCCAACTCTTTCTTAATAGTTTGTTTTGTTTTACAGATGATTAGAAGACCACAGCCTTGGATAAACACTCTTAAAACTAGTCATAAGACTTGTTTACTCCAATATTGTTATCAAATCTATTCAAACAAAGATGGAAGATAAAACATATAGTTAGAAGACAAGCAAAAGAAACATGGAATTAAAAGGATTTACTGTTGAAACGGACAGTAAAAACCTAAAATATACAGTAAAGGTAAAAGGGCATAGTAAAGAACAGTCAAAGTGTATCAGGGTTAAAAAGTATCAGATTAAAGACCAAGTCAAGTAAATCAGCTAGCATGAAGATAAACAGCAGGGAAGACAGTTACAAAACAGAGCATACAAATTCATGTCAAAGTGAAGACAGATGAAAGAACAAAGCGGTAAAGGTAAATAGTAAACAGTAAACATGAAGGCATTGAGGGTTAAACAAATATGAAAAAACTTTCACTAGCTACAATGAAGTTTATCCAAAGTAAAAATGAAAAACAGTCAAAAGTAGCTTAAGGTTAAAAGATGAAATTAGAGCAAAAATGGTACATTCTTCAGAAATTTCCTATTTAAGCCATAGTTTTGCAGAAACTTTTGTGGCTAATCCAAGAAGTATTTCATGAAATTGGAAGAGTTTTTTGTTCTTAACAGTCCAAAATACAAAAGCCTATCTCACGTTTTACACAGGTATTACCAAGAGGGAGATAGTTCATGTCTTCACAACCTATTTTTCAGTTTGTGCAAAATCCTGTTTTGACATCTTTTTGTAGAGAATATTGTGAATAGCTGGAGATGAATTTTAGAAACATGAGAGAGGTTTATTTCAAAAACATTCTTATCTACAAGAACCTCTTTCACGTTTTACATATCTATCACGGATTGAGACATACAAGCATATCATTGGACCCTAAGTTTGCAGAATTTCTGGGGCAAAGTGCACAAAGGAAGGATGTAGTTAGTGACTGGGATGCCTCATCATCAACTAAGAGTTGCTATCAAATTAAATTTTTGTAGTTTTTCACCATAAATCCATAGAAATAGTGCCAAATATATTCATTAGTTTTGAATGTCCTTTATTTAAGTTTTATTAATGTAAACAGTTGGAGATATTTGTGAAACTAATCTTGATATTTTTTCAAGATATTTCAGTTTACAATTAGTATAAATACTTCTTCATTTGAAGTATTTTGGGTGGATTCATATAAATTGTTGTAATATTGGTTATTTTGGAATAAAGTGCTGATTGGATCAAACTTTTGTATGGCTTGCTGGATGAAGAATTGAAGCAAAGGACTTTCCACAGATTTCTTGAATTAAACACCGGATCAATAAGTTCTCTATACCTTGTGTTTTAAAGTTTTCTTTGTTTCTTATATCATATATGTTTCATACTTGAATGATAAACAAAAAGGAGTAATTCAGAATATGCTTGATTTCACTCTATCTTCAAGCGTTATTATTCTCTATGTTTTCTTCTGAATTAGAATAAACAGTGAAACCTTGATTGCTCCTGTTTTCTATTTCTTTCAGTTTGATTGTTACTTAAATAATACTTAACTGCTCGTTATTAGTAATCAATCCAATTTCCCTTCCAAAAGGTTGAATGATTCTTAACTACTCTTCACCCATTTTGAAACCATTCCATTTATTCCAAATCTTTGTTTGTTCCCTGTTTGACCATCTTGCTCTACAAAACCATCCTTTGTTATGAAACCAAATCCATTTAAGCCATCTTCTTTTACTCCATTAGCCCAATGGCCTAAACTAGTTAGTCCTACCCTTCTGCTATTGAATCTCACCACCCAAACTCAAACAAAACTCCTAAACTTCACACCTAGCCTAATACCTTTCAAAACAAAGCTAAAACTTAAAGAGAGAGTCCTCTCTAGATGTAGATTGGCTAGAATCTATATCTAAAAGATTGGTTTGTGGTTACCTCGACCTCCTTTCCCCTTTTTACAACTTTTGGGAAATCCTGAGTGATAACAGCGTGGACCCACAGACAACATCCACACAGTTGAAACAACAACGCTTAAGAAAGCAGGTGGGGCTGCGAAAGAAGTCGAAGGCCTCAAAGACTTCTTTCAACCCGATCACCCTCACTGAGGGGGATCTACATGACATTGGGGAGATGGTGAGGGATGTCACCACGGAGGCCCTCCAGCAGTTTGTGGAGGAACACCAGACAATGTTGGGGGCTCTCTGAGTGTAGATATAGGAGTTGCAAGTGTGCACTCCATAAGCTAGTATTGTGTCAACTAGCCTCGCACTAAGCGCAGCCGCGGCTGAGGAAATTTTGTGTGCCTAGGTGACTAACACTATAGTGCTACCAAAGGGAGCACTCATGACAAAAAATGAGGTGTAAAGGCCTATGGTAAACAAGCTGAAGGGACTTAGAATAAATATGGTTGCGCTCCCTCAGAAGATGCTCTATGTTTTGCAAGATGGAGTTACTGCAAAACTGTGAGACATGGAAGGTTGCATGCTTTAGGTCATGAGAAAGTAGCACATCAACATTGAGTAATTGAGCTTGCAGCGTGACGAGGTATTGGTGAAAAATCGAAAAATTGTGCACATGGTTGAAAAAGCCTACCAGATGGTCCCGGAGCTGGCCATCTAAGCAGAGGAACCAGCGGAGGCGCACATCCAGAAACTAGCAGCAGGGGTGCGTGAGGCAAAGGAGGAGATGGCCAAGGTTTAGCTGGAGCTGAACCTTCAGATTGTCAAATTGCAGTTGAAGACATAGCCTTTAACTCTACCAAAGATTAAGGAATAGTGCGCTAGTACCATTACAACAACCATAGCGGAGGTCAATAGTGCAGTGAAAGACTGCACCAAGTTGTTTGAGGGGTCGTTCGAGGTTCTCACTACTCTACAGGAGGACTCAAATATACAACGCCTAGAAATAGAGGAGTGCGAGCTACAACATAAATATGATGAAGTAAAAGGGACCACGTGGATGGTTTCCCTTACATAGAGGCTCGTGCGGATGCAGTAGGCGAAAGCGCTCAAGGAGCAGGTGGATGTTGCTCAATACAAGGAAGTCATTTTGAAGGCACGCATAGAGTCATGGATTGATGAGGCTTTTGTCATTATAGCCTCCATTGAAGCCAAGCTCGCGTAGATGTAGGGAACGCAACAACAAGTTCAAGAAAGCAGCTCAACTACAGTGATCTCTGAAAAACACGTCCAGGAAGTGCAGTAGGTAGCTGCTCAGTGCTCTACCGATCTTGCAGAGATCCAAGTAAAGTTGGGAGGTCTTCACAAAAATTTCTCCACACCGACAGAGTGACTCGAGGGCGAGTCACGATGTTTGTGTTGGGGGCCTATTGGGCACGAGATCCCCCAAGGGAATTTTTGGGGCTTAGAGCCCAGATTTTGGTCACAAATTGCAACTTCGATGTAAATACTCTACATTTTGTGGGCACAGAGCGTGCAGCTTGTAAATGAGTCATAGGGTTGTCCACCCTTAATTTTGTAATGTAATGTTGGCTATAGTATAAATAGAGGGAGACTGTAAGTGTAAATCAATAAGGGAATCAATCAATTAATGATCATGGAATAGAAGTATAGTGGAGTATCTAGAGTGTAAAGTCTAGTTTTGGGTCATAGAGTAGGAGAAGGCTCTACAGCTAAGTGCGCAGAGGCATAGTAGTCCACAGCTGAGTGCGCGGACCCCTGCAGATGAGTGCGCAGGGTGAGTCAAGTCTGTAACAGTTGGAAGCATTAATAAAGAGAAGTTTTATATCATTCCTCTATATTTATTTCTTGTTTTCTACATTGATAGTATTGGATATGAATTGCAATTCTAGTATTTATATGATGCATGAACATATGTGACTGTGATAATTAAGTGAATGTGAGATAAAGTATTTGTTTACATGAAGTTAACTACGATCTTTAAGAAGATAAGTAAGATCCATAGTATAGTTTGGGGAAATAGTGCAGATCACTGCCATAGTAGCACAAAATCACCTCAGCCCCTGGTTGGGGCTACGGGAAGGTGATTACAATAGATCGCGAAGATGTCACAAATCAGCATAGTGCAAGAAGTGACCTACATGAAGGTAGGTACAACTAGACTAAATCGACACCTCAGACATCTCAAGGGTGTGGAAACTTGGTTCCAACATCCCCCCATACTACTTCAGGTGAGACTTCAGTCCGCACTCGCGGGTTGATGTCGAAAGGGCCAGTAGTGTAGGGATTTGTTTGGCTAATTAACTCTGAACCTAGGTCAAGCCCCATCAAGCCAACAGAGTGACATCTAGTATAACCTTGTTCAAACATAAACGTGTCAAATTTTAGATACCACTGCCTTGGATCCTGTTTTAATCCATACAAGCTCTTCTTCAACGTGCACACTAGTTTCTCCTTCCCTTTGACCTCATATCCTTGTGGTTGCTACATATAGATCTCTTCCTCCAAATCCCCATGGAGAAAGGTAGTCTTTACATCTAACTACTCAAGGTGCAAATTGTCTTCTTCTACTAGACTTAAAATAGTTTTAATTGAAGTCATTTTAACAACAGGAGAAAATATTTCATCAAAGTCGATACCTTTCTTCCCTGCAAACCCCTTCACCGCAAGTCTAGATTTATACCTTTTTCTACCTCCATATTCTTCCTTCATCCCGTAAACCCATTTATTTTGCAATGTTGTTCTACCTGCAAAAAACCTAACTAAGTCCCAAGTCTAGTTATGTACCAAGGATTCCATCTCTTCTTTCACGGCTAGCTCCCACTTCTTCCTAGTTTCTACCTACATTTCTTGTTCATAACATTCTAATTCACCAGAATCAGTCAACAATACATAATATAATGAAGGAGAGTATTGTTTAGGGGGTCTACTTGGTAGATCTTCTAACACCACTTTCAAGTGTTTGAGGTGTCTATTGATGTTGTGGTTTTTGTTGTTGTTCTAGTTTTGTATCATTATGATTTTCAAACACCTTTACTTTTTCTGTGATCTCATCAAGCATTGTGTATTCTCTATTTTCTTTTTCCTATTTCTTTTCTTGCATCTGATCCTTATATAAAACCTTTTCATTGAATATGACATCTCTACTCCTACTAATTTCGTGATTTTCATAGTCATAAAAGCAATAACCAAAATCATTAACACCATACCCAATAAAGGTACATTTCTTTGATCTTACCTCAAGCTTTGTTCTATTTTCTTTATTAATGTGGACAAAGGTTTCACAACCAAAAGTCTTTGAAGATGAGTAGTTTACCTTTTTACCTATCCATGCCTCCTTTGGAATACCACCGTCCAAGGAACCTGAAGGCCCTTTGTTTATTAGATAAACAACAGTATCTATAGCATCTGCCCAAAATTGTAAAGGCAATCCTGCATGCAATCTCATGCACCTTGCACACTCCATGATTGTCTTGTTCATCCTTTCTCACACACCATTTTCTTGTGGTGTTACTGGAACTGTCTTCTCTCTACAAATTCCATGCTATGAACAGTACTTATCAAAATCTTTGCTGCAATATTCACCTCCATTGTCTGATCTAAGACACTTCAAACTTTTTCTTGTCTCATTTTCAACCAAAGTTGTCCATTTCTTGAAAGTATCAAATACATCAGATTTATTTTGAATACAATAAATCTAGGTTTTCCTAATTGCATCATCAATAAAAGTAACATAATAGCGAGAGCCACCTAGAGATGATACCTGAGTAGGTCTCCATGCATCTATATGCACAAACTCTAAGTTTTTGCTCTTTTTTTCTTTCCCAACTCTAAGGAATCTAACTCTCTTTTGTTTTCCATAAACACAATTCTCACATAATTCCAAATCAACATGCTTCAAACCTATCAACAAATTTCTTGAGTGAAAAATTTGCATCCCCTTCTCACTCATGTGCCTAAGCCTATGATGCCACAATGTTGTATCTTCTCTTGTAGAGGTTAAATAATTAACATAATTATAAATACCATTGCATAAATACAATGTACCAAACTTTTCTCCTTTTGCTATTACGAGGGCTCCTTCAGTGACCTTCCAAGTTTTATCTATAAAAGTATTTACACAACCTTCACCTGTCAACTTCCCTGTTGAAATTAGATTTTTCTTTAGATATGGAACATGCCTTACCTCCTTCAATAGCCATTGGTTTCCATTTTTTTTCTTTTATGAAAAATTTACCTATTCCAATGATTTTACAGGGTTTATCATCACCAAAACGAACCTGTATAAAATCTCCTTGAACATAATCATGAAAATGTTTCCTATCAGGTGTGGCATGGAATGAGGCCCCTGAATCTACCACCCAAGCATCAATAATATTTTCTAATGAAATAATCAAAGCATCTTGCAACACATCACCTGTCGCATTTGTTTCATGATTATTTTCTTGATGTGTCTCTCCTTATTTTCCCTTTTGAGACTTACAATCTTTCTTCAAGTGTCCTTTCCTACCGCATTTCCAGCACACTATCCCCGATCTAGACTTGGATATGCCTTTCCTTGACTCACTTCAATATCCTGGGCTTTTTCCTCTTTCCATTTTTCTTCCCTAGTTTTTGCGGTCAAATCATTACCTGATGTCTCACAGGAGCTTTTCTGTTGCATTTCCTCGCTAAGGATTTCACTGACAGCATCATCAAAATTTAAAGTACTAGATCCAGAGACAGAGTTACTAATGCCCATTACTAAACCATTCCAACTTTCTGGAAATGAGTATATAAATAACAGAGCCCTAACTTCATCATCAAAATTTACCCCTACGGAACTTAACTGACTGGTAACTGTATTAAATTCATTTAAATGATCAGCAACAGATCCACCTTCTGACATCTTCATATTAAATAAATGCTTCATAAGAAATATCTTATTTGAGGCCAAAGGTTTTTCATATAGTTTGGCCAATGCCGATATTAAACCCTATGTTGTAGTTTCCCTTGAAATATTAAAGGCTATTAACGTTGCTAGGCACAACCGTATTGTTCCAAGTGTCTTTTTGTCAAGAATATCCCATTCAGTTCATCATACTCGTCAGCTTCTTTGCCTTTCCACTCAATGTTAGGTGTAGATATTTCTTATACAAATAATATTCCATTTGCATCTTCCACAGCTGGTAGTTTTGGCCATTAAATTTCTCAACCCTAAACTTACCATATTCCGCCATTTCTCCCACTCGAACTAGGAACTCTTTTCTCCTACGAGTTTATCGTCCAAATATACCTTCATCTTTGATACCAGTTGTTAGAAAATTATATATTATAGAGCAATGGAACACATAAAATATTCCAGAAACAAAAACATAGAAAATGCATAAAACAAGAGAGACACAGATATATGTGGTTCACCCAATTTGGGCTACGTCCATGGAGAAATAGCCAGTCCTTCCTTTATATTATCCAACAAAATGAAGAGATACAACCTACAGAAAATCCACTGGAATTTCCTCTTTTCTCTCACACAATCTCCTCTCTCTTTCTCACTTAGAATACTAATATACGCAGCCACAATACAGTTCCCTCATATATAGTGAGGGGTTTCCTTCTAGAAAAAAAAAACCTAAATTAAACATAGGTTCTACCTTCAGATCATCCACCCCATTATGAACTAAGTTCCAATGTGGAAATATCTCTGAATAAAGAATATAACCGAGCTCCACACCTAACACCTACCCCCATATTTTCATTGATTTGGGTTATCTTTCAAGACAAATGTGCAAACACATTCTTCATTCTACACTCTGCACATCTCCACACTCCATGTCAATATTTTTGCATTCCCAAAAATTAACCATTTTTCTATGTGGAGAAATAAATACATTCTTTCCCTACACATCCATCCTCTTCTCATGCCAAGTTTGACACATCATTCCTTCTGCACAACTAGATCTCCACACATCCATCCTCCTACATTAATACATCTTGACAAAATGTGTCATAACTTACCTCTTTTATTTTGCTCCACACTTAGTGAAATCAAGGCTAATCGAAAGCTCACTTAGTGAAGTTTGATCATCACTATAGAGAAATGTTCTTGATATTATACTACATTAACCATATTCGCCTCCACCTTGATATTTGTAACAATCCACGGTTGATTTCCTATGTAAATAAAAAATAATAACCAAGGTCATGGGACATGTATTCCAAGCTAAATGTTGGGAACAACATAGTGATGGGGTGTCACTGGTGATTAATTAATGGCTATGGAAATTGGAAAAGGCAAAGTGGCAATAATTGGAATTTATTTATGAAATAAAGGAAAATAGGAGAAAAAGGAGTTGAAAGGTCACAAATTTGCATGAGAGGGAAATTGAAGGAAAATGAAAAGAGAGGCCTCAATGATAAAAAATATTTTGAGGATTATTTCACATCTTTTTGTCAATTTTATCATGGAGCTCTATTCTAGTCTCCCATTCTCTCATACTCTTGCACGCTTAGAGTTTTCTTGGAGCATGATTGGAGCACTCTAGTTTCACTTGGATTGGATAAATAAGGCAAAGAAAAGTAGGAAAGCTCAAGGGGACAACGGGATCAATAGCTACAACCGATTGCTTTGCATGTAATAGGTCACATGTATGATCTCCTTGTTTATTTATGGATTCATGGTATATGCATGTGATTATTTGGTTATGTTCTATCATTGGCATGAAGGATTGCTTGGATTGACAATGGTTTTATCCTTGCCTTGCCATTTCCTAGATAACCATGGTGTTGTGACTTTTTACACTTGATTTTTTCTAGTTGGTGCTCATACTTCCTTATGGATGTGGACTGGAACAAATGCTATGGAAGCTCTGGGACATCTTGGGTTGAGTTACTAGTCCTGGAGACTAGTTTAGATAAATGCTTTGGATCCCTTTGTGGGTTAAGTTACTAGTCCTAGAGATGGGTTGGACAAATGCTCTGGAGCCCTAGAAGGCTATCGATTGAGTTACTAGTTTTTGTAGCCTTGGACAGCTTGGGTAGAGATTGATCTGGTTGGTTTTAATGATGTCCAACCGTGAGGTGGAATCATTGGTTGAGGGTTGAGTTGGTTTGGCCTCTAGAAACCCTAGTTTTGTTTTGTTTGGTTTATTCCATGAAATCCCACATTCATGCTTGGAATATGGCGTGGGGATGATTAGCTAAAAGAGACATTTGGTTCAGTCCAATCTATGGTTGGGTGGTACGTGGAAGTCCCTGACTTGGTTTGCATTTTCATTTGATAATAATATTTATTCTTCTATTGTGATTCATGTATAAATGTTGGGAATATGTTGGTGATATTATGGTTGGGTTGCCATGGTTTATATATTGGTTATTTTCTAGTTATATGTTATTCATATGATGTGTATCTTCTATGTGTCATGTCATGAATGGTTTAGTTATTAAGTAGTTGATGAATGTATGGACTAATAAGTGTTGTTTCAGCTATGTGGAGAGTGCATAGGACCTTCTTAGTGATTCTCAAACGAATATCATACTTTTATTATCAAATATGCATTCATGACTTGTAGCTTACATTTTTTCCATGTGTTTGATGAAATTTTTATTACATTCTAGGCAGTCTAGGTCAAGTTCTACCTTTGATTTTGTATGTTTAGCATCTTTGTCATGTCATTATTGATTTTGAGAAGTTTTAGTAAGTTATGGGCAATGGTCTGGAGGTTGACCTAGAATCTAGACTAATATCTCAAGACCGCACCCTCCAAACTGGACAATTTGGGTCACAACTGCACCCAAGCAAGCTTGTGCATGTGGTCGGAGACCTATATCCATATGGATGCCTTGGCATGCATGTGTTTAGGAGTTAAAGTGTGTGAAATGAAGCCCCAATCTAGGGTTTTCTCACTTGGGGTGGTTCTTTGGCCCCTGAAGGATGAGGTGACTTGTCAGTTGTCGACCCCACTTTCATAACTGAAGTTTGGAGGTTGGGTCATGTCATCATAGCTCTTCATCTCATGTTTACCCTGGTAGGCCAGTGAAACTACGTGAATGTGTGAGGGGTCATTACAGATTGGTATTAGAGCTCCCAAGTTCAACACTTGGACTGAATGGACAGAATGTGTTTGTCATGCATGCATGTCAATGTCTATGTGGTAGTTATGCATGCATTGTCATGGTTATGGTTATCATACATGAGTTCATTATATGCAGTTGGTTTTATCATGCATGATGTTTATATATTGATATGATTATGTATATACATTTATCGTGCTAATTTGGATTGATTTTGTAGACGAGATAGCATCCCCAGAACTTCACTAAGGTATGTTGATTATGTTTATATTTGGTTATCTAATATGGTATATTTGTATGAAGTAGAGGATCAAAGATGACTAGAAAAATGGTGGACTACAGTTCATGTGATTCTTCCTACATGTCAGATGAACAACATGGTGATGAGTACTCTCCTGACATAGTAGATACATTGACAAGTTTGAAAGCAAATATTAGTATTTGTAAGGAAAATAATGACAGGATCATTCAGTCACAAGAAAGACTTGATAGGGCATAAGAAAATAAAGTAGAGGTCAATGTAGTGATTCTTCAAATTCTATCGGATTTGTAGAGATATGGATTACTTAGGATCAGTCATGGAAAAGAGGAATAGATTAATGGGGCATATGGAAGCAGGTCTCAACAGGATACAAGTTTGATACAGTCAGAGATGGTAGGTTCTTGGATACACCTGATAGGAGGGGCAATGAGCATGGACTCTATTCTAGTTCTAGTTCAGAGAGACGACATCGTAACCACCATCACCATCTATATAGGAGGAGTGAGAAGCAATACTTTCCAGAGGAGTTCAAGAAAGAAAAGCCTCCTACATTTGATGGAGAAATGAAGAAGTCACAAGATGCTAAAACTTGGTTTCTTGGGATGAATAATTTTTAAAATTGCATGATTGTTCATAGAATATGAAGGCCAAGATAGCTACTTTTAGCCTTAAAGGAAAAGAAAACATTTGGTGGGAAGATGTGAATAATTTCAGAGGCATTCGAGAAGAGGAGTTGACTTGGAGTGAGTTTGAGAAACTTTTAAAGAAGAAGTGTATATCTGAAAGATACTATGATGACAGGGCAAAGGAGTTCTATGAGTTGAATATGGGATCTATGATTGATGAGGAGTATACTAGCAGATTCTTTGAGTTGTTGAGATATGTGACTTATCTTAAGGAGAAGAAATCAAAGATTCAAAGATTCATCAGTGGGTTGTCAATATCATTCAAAGACATAATTGAGTTTGATGAGCCTAAATTGTTGGACGAATCCATTATAAAGTTGAAAAATTGTTATGAGCATTCAAAGTGTAAGACTGAGTCTAAATAGGATTGGAAAGGTAATGATAATAATAAAGGAAAGTGGGCTACGAAGAGAGGAAAACCTTAGGATACAGATGGCAAGGAGAATGCAAAATCATTCAAAAAATTCATTGTAGTTGATAGACGACAGGGCTTTCAATCTAAGGAGAAGAACAAGGGTGATGGTAGGAAGCCTTTGTAGTGTTGGAATTGTGGCAAGGATCATCATAGGAGATATTGTCGACAACATAAGGAGGCACAGATAGTTGGGGATGTTGGAAAGATTATTCATCATATTTATGTAGCATTGGATAATAGGCAGGCTGATCATCAGGCATCTTTTATTGAGATGGAAGGTAAGCTTCATGATCAAGTTGTTTCTATTTTAATCGGCCCTAGATCTAAATATAATCATATATGTTCTGACCTGGTGGGTAAGTGTTGCTTGAATAAAGAATTTCATGCAAAGTCTTGTCTAGTGCAGTTGGTTATAAGTACTAAGAAAATAATTCATCATTGGGTAAGATATTGTGCATTTGATTTGAGCGGTATGGCTATATCAGTTCATCTAATTGTGCTTATGTTGGGATCATATAATATGTTATTGGGTATGGGTTGGTTATACATTCCATATCCAAGGTAAATTGTTATGATAAGGCTATTGAGTGCTTGGATGAGGACAGAGAGAAGATAATCTTGCAGGGTAAGAAAAAGCCTACATCAGTGAGAATGGTTACAGTTATGTAGGCAAAGCATAGTAGCAAGAAAGGATGTGAATTGTTTTCAGTTCATATTTCTAGTGACAAAAGGAAGGATTTTGAGGATGTTTAGGTCCTAAAGAGGTACCCGATTTTGCACCAATTTTAGGATGTGTTTCTAGCAAAGATATTAGAGTTACCAACTCATAGGGAAATGGCCTTTTCTATTGAGTTGATGTCGAGAGCAACACCAGCATCGAAGGAAAATTATAGGATTATCTCTCCAGATTTGGTGGAACTGAAGTTGTAGTTAAAGGAAATTCTTGACAAGGGATACATTAGGCCAAGTGTGTCACCTTGGGGTGCACCAATGCTGTTTGTGAAGAAGTCGGATGGTACTATCAAGTTGTGTATTTATTACAGACAATTGAACAAGGTTATGATTAAGAAAATGTGCCCTTTGTTGTGGATTGATGCCTTCTTTGATCAGTTGAAGGGAGCATCAATGTTCTCAAAGAATAATTTGAGATCAGGATATCATCACATATGCATCAAAGAAGAGGACATCTACAAGACTATTTTCCGAACCAGGTATGGACATTATTATTTTTTTGTGGTTCCTTTGGTTTGACTAATGCTCCAGCTACTTTCATGTGCTTGATGAATAGTGTGTTGCGTCCTTAACTAGACAAGTTTGTGATAGTATTCATTGATGCCATATTGATATACTCTAAGAATGAGGAAGAGCATGTCAAACACTTAGTAGCATTGTTGATATTTCTAAGAGAGCATCAATTGTATGCCAAACTTAGCAAGTGCAGTTTCTTTCAGACATAATTTCATTACTTGGGGCATGTTGTTTCTAAGGAAAGTATAGTAGTGGACCCAAAAAACATCAGAGTTGTCATGGAGTGGGAAACTCCTAGGAATGTGGATGAGGCCAAATAATTTATGGGATTAGAAGGTTACTATAGGAGGTTCATCAAGAACATCTCCCAAATTTCCTATCCTATTACATCTTTGTAGAGAAAAGGAAATAAATTTGAATGGACAAAGAAATGTGCAGCTAGTTTTGAGGAATCAAATTAGATTCTTACAAATGCTCCAGTTCTAAAGATTGTAGATCCAGACAAAGAGTTTGTGGTATGTACAAATGCTTGCAATAGAGGACTTGGTGGAGTTCTAATGTAGGAAGGACATGTAGTATGCTATGAGTCAAGGAAATTGAATGGGCACGAGTAGAACTACATGACGCATGATATTGAGTTGGCAGGAATCATCCATGCATTAAATATGTTGAGACATTATCTTCTTGGAAAGAGATTCATTTTGATGAGTGATCATAGTGGGTTGAGGTACTTGTTTAACCAACCTAATCTGAATGCCAAGTAAGCTAGGTGGTTCGCTATGCACGGTGAGTTTGAGTTCAAGATCAGGTACATTAAAGGTAAGAGAACAAGGTTGCAGATGCTCTTAGAAAAAGAGTATAGGTAAATCACATTGCAGCTATGAGTTCATATGGGATAGATTTACAGGATTAGATCTTATAGGAAGTACAGTAGGATGACAGGTACCAACAACTTAAGAATAGGTTACAATAGCAAGGTACATGTGAGCAAGATGTGGATTATCATCTCACGGAAGATGGTTTGGTTAGATTTAGGGACAGGATTTATGTGTTAGACAACAACAAGCTCAAGAATTTTATCTTGAGGGAATTTCATGTCAATCCATATTTAGGTCACTCGGGATATAAGAAGACATTGACAATAGTTAAGAAATTATATAATTGGTTGAACTTGAAGAAAGCGGTGGTTGAGTATGTTGTGAAATGTTTGGATTGTCAACAGGTAAAAGTAGAGTGTAGGCATCCAAGTGGGTTACTACAGCTGATTACAATTCCAAAGTGAAATGGGAGGTCATTTCCATGGAGTTCATTACAGGTTTGCCAAGGACATCTAGACAGCATGATTTTATTATGGTTGTGTTTGACAGGTTGACTAAGGTAGCACACTTCATTCCAATGAAGTCCATGAATTCAGCTAGTGAGATAGCTCAGGTCTTCATCAGGGAGATAATGAGATTGCATGGTATTACTAGGAAGATTGTGTCAGACAAGGATGCCAAGTTCACTTCCAAGTTTTGGAAAGAGTTGTTTGCAATTTTGGGGACAAAGTTGTCTTTCATTACAACTTATCATCTACAGACAGAGAGGGTCAACAGGGTTCTTGATGACATGTTGAAGATGTATGTTATGCATCAACAGTGGAAGTGGGAAGAGTATCTTCCACTAGTGGAGTTTGAGTGTAACAATGGGTATTGAGAATATTTGAAGATGAGTCTGTTTGAGGAACTTTATGGGCTAAGTTGTAATACTCCCATAAGTTGGAGTGATCCAATGGATAGGGTACAGATTGGATCAGATATGCTCGCAGAGATGGAATAGGAAATGAAAGTTATCAATAAGAATCTAAAGGCAACATGGGACAAATAGAATAGTTATGCAGATCAACACATGGTATTTAAAGAGTTTCAGGTTGGGGAGAATGTGTACTTGTGCATCAAGCCCAAGAAGATATTCGTAAGGATTGCATCATGTACCAGGTTGGCACTTCGGTATTTTGGGCCTTTCGAGATCCTTGAAAGGAATCGACTAGTGGCCTAGCAACTTGCACTACCTCTAATAGTGAAAGTCCATGATGTTTTCCATGTGTGATTTCTTAAGAAGTATGTGAAATATGTTGATCATGTGATTGACTGATCTATATTGCAAGTGGAACCAAAAGGAGAATTCAAGTCGAAGCCTTAGTGCATTTTGCAGAGAAAGATGCTCATGCTCTGGAATCGAGTAATCAAGCAATTTAAAGTGCAATGGAAGCACTTTCAGCCTTATGAAACTACATGGGATATGGTTGATCAAACGTGGGCTATGTATGCTTTTCTATTCTTTAGTTGAGAAAATGTGCTTTGATATATGTTTTGGTGTTGTGTTTCGGTTATGTTTGTATATGTATATGTACATAAATACCACATCAAATTGTGTTGTAAAGCTCCAATTAGTGGTATGGTCTTCATGATATGTTGGTTATGTCTTGAGTAGTATGATATGATATAAATGTTGTATCGAGTTGTGTTATAAAGCTCCTTTAGAAGCATGTGTTTTGTTGGTTTATAAGTGTCATTGAACACCGATGATGGTGTTCTCCCAAGGGGAGGGGTTTGTAATAGCCCTTGGTTGATTTCCTATGTAAATAAAAAATAATACCCAAGGTCATGGGACATGTATCCAAGCTAAATGTTGGGAAAAACATAGTGATGGTGTATCGTTGGTGATTAATTAATGGCTATGGAAATTTGAAAAGGCATTGACAAAGGAAAAGTGGAAATAATTAGCATTTTATTTAAGAAATAAAGGAAAACATGAGAAAAGGGAGATGACACGTCACAAATTTGCATGAGAGGGAAACTAAAGGGAAAATGAAGAAAATAGAGACCTCAATTATAAAAAGGATTTTGAGGATCAGTTCACAACTTTTTTTTCAGTTTTAGCTTGGAGCTTTCTTTTATTCTCTCATTCTCTTGCACACTTATAATTTTCTTGTAGCACTCTAGTTTCACTTGGATTGGAGAAAGAATGCAGAAGAAAGTAGGATATCTCAAGGGAGCAATGGGATCAACAACTACATCTGGATTACTTTGCCGGTAATAAGTTGCATATATGATCTCCTTGTTGACTTATGGATGCATGGTGTATGCATGTGACTATCTGGTTATTTTATGTCATTGGCATGGAGGATATCTTGGATTGGCAGTGGTTTTAGCCTTGCCTTGCCATTTCCTAGATAGCCATGGTGTTGTGGGTTTTTCCACTTGATTTTGTTCTGGTTGGTGCTCATAATTTTATATGGATATGGGTTGGAACAAACACTTTGGAAGCCCTGAAACATATTGGGTTTAGTTGCTAGTCCTGTATCCTAGGATGGACAAATGCTTTAGAGCCCTTGGTGGGTTAAGTTACTAGTCTTGGAGCCAGGTTGGAAAAATTCTCTAGAGCCCTCAAAGATTGTGGGCTGAGCTACTAGTTCCTGGAGCCCTATACAACTTGGGTAGATACTAATTTGGTTGATGTTAGTGATGTATGACAGTGAGGTGGAATCATTGGTTGAAGGTTGTGTTGGTTTGGCCTCTAGAAGCCCCAGTTTGGTTTTTTTTGGTTAATTCCATGAGATCCCACATTCATGCTTGTAATATGGCGCAGGGGTGATTGGTTGAAAGAGAGATTTGGTCTAGCCCAATCCATGGTCGAGTGGTACACGAAGTCCCTCACTTGGTTGGTATTTCCATATGATAATAAGAGTTATTCTTCTATTTTCAATCATGTCTAAATTTTGGCAATATGTTGGTGATATTATGGCTGGGTTTCCATGGTTTATATCCTAGTTATCTTTTGGTTATACTTTATTCATATGATGTGTATCTTATATGGCTTATGTCATGAATGGTTTAGCTATTGAGAAGTTGATGAATATATGGACTAATAAGTGTTGTTGTAGCTATGTGGAGAGGGAATAGGGTCTTCTTGGTAATTCTCAAATGAATCTCAGACTTTTATGATCAGATATGCATTCATAACCTATAGCTTACATGTTTTCCATGTGTTTGACGAAATGTTTGTTATGTTCTAAGAAGTCTAGGTCAAGTTATGCCTTCAAGTTTGTATGTTTAGCATCGTTATCAAGTCATTATTTATTTTGAGAAGTTTCAAGAAGTTTTGGCAGTGGTTTGGAGGTTGACCTAAAATCTAGGCTCATATCGTAGGGTTTCACCCTCTAAACTAGATAATTTAGGTCATAATCGTACTCAGGCAGGCTTGTGCATGCGGTTGGAGGCCTATAACCACTAAAGGCCCGGTCATGCATGTAGTTAGGGGTTAAAGTGTGTGAAATGAAGCCCTAACTCAGGGTTTGGTCACTTGGGGTGGTTCCTTGGCCCCCGAGTGTTCTGTACCCCTGAGGGATGAGGTGAGCTTTTAGTTGTCGTTAGTTTTCAGCCCCACTTTCATAACTGAAGCTTGGAGTTTCGGGCATGTCATATTAGTTATTCATGTCATATTTACCCTGGCAGACCTGTGAAACTGGGTAAATGCAGGAGGGGTGGTTACGATATCATTTTGCATGAATTATCCATGTGTCATGTCCTATCCTTGCACTATTGGGATTACTTAACTCTTTTCCTTGTCATTGTATTACATGAATTACTTTATATGATGCCTCTTTAAGACTAGTCGCAAGCTATTAACTTCCACTATCATTCTTGCATGGCCTGATAACATGTGAAAAGGCAATATACTATTAAATATTATTGTAAATCAAGGATTTAACAGCTAAGGCTTTCACTAAGGCATTATTGACCAGCCATGCACCTCCAGAATACATTAATCCAATGAGAAATATGGAAACTAAAGGAAGAAAGGAGGCAATTGTGGAGACAACCAACTCATTGGCTAGACAAGACAAAAAGTTTCCACAAGTTCATTATGCATCAATGGTACTTAATCTTGGCCCAAAAGGAGAGACAAAAAAACAAAATTTGGAATATAGGGTTGGAAAATGATGCATGCATTCTTAAAGTCTTTTACTTCAAGGAAATAGTGCACTTGTGTGCAAGATAGTTTAATCCAAAAATCTAATTATTTGAATCAATTCATAAAATAATCCAACACTTCTCACTCCCAAGGCCTTTAGAATAATTATGAAGCTTCTTGAGACAAATAGTGTTGGCATTATGTTTCTGGTATGGTTATATGTTACAGATGTTGTACTTGATGGAAACACCCATGGCATGGCTCTCAATATTATGAGAATTAAGAAGTACGCAGGAGGACAGTTCACAAGATGCATACCCGCAGGTACGCCGTGCAGGGACCGTGTCCAGACACGCAATTTACCCATTCATGAGGTGCGTACCCCCAGTGCACACACTTCAAGGCAGTAAAGCGCACACACGTGGGGTTCCTTATGTTTAACCCTTGGTATTTTACTCATTCATGAGGTGCGTACCCCCAGTGCACACTCTTCAAGGCAGTAAATCGCACACACGTGGGGTTCCTTATGTTTAACCCTTAGTATTTAGCCGACGGTATTGTGTTACTATGGTTTTGGCCCGTGGTATTGGTCCATGATTTGAGGACTAGCTTGCCTATATAAAGCAAAGGAGATCATTTGGCTTGTGTATGCTTTTGGGTTGAATATCTTAAGATCTGAAATATTGGGTTATTGTTTCAAAATCTCGATCTATATGAAAGTGAAGTGGAAAGCGAATCTGTGAAGGGTGATCTCTCGAGCGCTGCAGCTGCGGAAGTGCGGAGGCACCACAGAAGGCACAGTGCGGAGACACCACAAAGGTGCCACAGAAGGCGCAGTGCGGAGACGCCACAGAAGCACCACAAAAGGCGCAGTGCGAAGGTGCCACAGAAGGCGCAGTGCGGAGATGCCACAGAGGCGCCACAGAAGGCGTAGTGCAGAGATGCCACAGAGGCGCCACAGAAGGTGCAGTGCAGAGACGCCACAAAGGCGCCACAGAAGGCGCAGTGCGGAGACACCACAGAGGCGCCACAGAAGGTGCAGTGCGAAGACGCCACAGAGGTGCCACAGAAGGCGCAGTGCGGAGACGCCACAGAGGCGCCACAGAAGGTGCAGTGCGGAGATGCCACAGAGGCACCACAGAAGGCACAGTGTGGAGGCGCCACAGAAGGCGCAGTGCGAAGGCGCCACAGAAGGCACAGTGCGAAGACGCCACAGAAGGCGCAGTGCAGAGGCGCCACAGGAGACGCCATAGAGGCGCCACTGAAGGCGCAGTGCGGAGGTACCACAGAAGGCATAGCTGCGGAGGTGCGAGGCGCCACAGAAGGTGAAGTGCGTAGTGATGCATGCCAAAGAAAAGGAAATTGCGTAATCTATCTTAAGATCTTTTGTTGATAAGGTGTTCTGGGTTTAGTTTACTGTTATTGTGGATCTGGTTATCTGGGTGACTTACTGGTACTTGATGATCATTTGATGTTTATGGATCCAGTTTGAAAATTTATGAAAATTGGTCCTT
>APFE031618183.1:0-43157 GCA_000404065.3 Pinus taeda | reverse complement strand
ATCGCATCCAAAAAACATGTGCAAAAATCATGCACAAAACCATAGGTGGGTCCGCCCAACCTAACATAGGGTCCAAAACCAAAATTTCCCAGGGCGCTGCCCCGGACCCCATAAAGTGGGGTTACGGGTACCCCTCAAACCCCCTGTTAACTATGTGGAAAGAATATAACACAACCCAACACAAAATAGGGGCTTGATCACTACCTAAGGTCTCTTATTAGTTTATTCACTTGTTGAATAACTATCATTGAGTCCCAAAATACTAGAAAATGTTGTATTTTCTTTGATATGGCCATTTATTTCCCTTTCCACAAGGCCAAAAAATTGGCTTGGTTATTTTTAGTGGTCCCCAATCTCGAAGAAAATTGGATCTCTATTTATTCATCAGGGTAGTAAATAACCCCTCACTTTGTATGTGGAATTTTCATGGTTGTAGATAAAATTGAATTCCCTAGATCTAGTGGTCTGATCTAGAACAACAGAAGGCAAAAAGATTCAAGTTTCCCTTATAGAAATTAGAAAATGGGAAAGAATCCTACTTGGAATATGTAGAAATCATTCCTTCCCTCCTTGCTTGTAAGCTCCAACTCTAGCTCCAAGTGTTATATAAAACCTGCACACACGACTAAAACAAATGAAGGAATCACAATCCATGTGGCATAATCTAAAATATATATCCAATGAGTCAGCATGGCATTGAAATATATGAGTGCAAACATAACACAACAAATATAGGAAAACAAGATACTCTTTATATTAACAAATATAGGAGAGTTACAACCATAAATAGAAGTTTGACTTTGTAAATGTCTCCCCAAGTTGACTTGTCCTTCCTTGCCACAAAGCATGCCTCAACATCAACCCTAATGCATGAACGTGATGACTCCCTAGGCTCAAAGCAACAACATGAGGGCACTATCAATCTCCAAATCCAACTCACACCTTATGGGAGGTAGTAAATTTATAGTATAAGTGTGGTAGTAATTTAGGATTTACCATTCTAGGATTTAGATCCACATATGATGGGAGAATGAGCTCAAGGAATAAGAGATAGGGTCTCCAAGATAGGATCATATAGTAATTCGATATCTCTATCCATGGTAAATAGCTAAAACTACTTTGGAAGCTTCTGGAAGAGGAAGCTTCGGAGATATTTTTTTTTTCTTGAATTTCTAGAATCAGCGCACCTACAGAAGGGAGAAACATGTGTTGACTAGCATTGGTTCTCACATACACAACATGTGTTGAATACAGGTGGTCAGTAATTTGATATCTCTATCCATGGTAAATAGTTAAAACTACTTTGGAAGCTTCAGAGATATTTTTTATTTTTCCTAAATTTCTAGAATCAGTGCACCTATAGAAGGTAGAAACATGTGTTGACTAGCGTTGGTTCTCATGTATACAACATGTATTGAATACAGGTGGTCAATAATGCAAGGTGCGTCAGGGCTAAAAATAGTGTTTTTGAGCTAATTGTCCCATAATCTCAGAATTTTTGGAGAACTGATGCTTAGGGATTTGCAAAGGGATTATGAAAAAGTGTTGATGTGACAAAATAGCCTGTAACAGATTTTTCCCTAAAGTAAAAAGTCAAAAGCAATGGTTGAGGAATGAAGTGCTTTACCTTGTGACAAGTCTGTATCAAGAACAAATTGGTCGATATCATCATCTATTAAAATATATATTATCATCATGATATCATTGTTGAGGGAGGCATACCCATGCTCAACACATAAGCTGATATTACATGTACAATGATCAAGTAGTCTCATCCACTGATGACAAAGCATGGAGCCATGCTTGGATGAATATCTAAATGATCATGGCCATCATGCTTTGTGATCTAGTATGAATCCTGAAATGTAGCTTGGATGGATGAAGCTAGATCTAAGGTCTTCTATATCATTCACTTGACCACTTGAGGTACGAGTCTAGCCATGTGAATAAATGAGTTAGAGTCTACAAACTACCATGGATATTCCACTAGATAGTTCGTCACAACAGATTTGATAGTAATATACTAAAATTCTGAATTTTTAAACTATTACAGTTTTATTAAACTTTTAGATCTATAAATTTAATTGTAGTTAGTGCATGCATATGAATGGAAATTATGCATAAAAGCAGAGAATGAAAAAATAATCTCACACACACATAAGACACAAGATATTCTCTAGGAAACCCTTTCGGTAGAAAACCTAGTTGGAAGGTGAGGCGGCTTCACTCTCTTTCTTTGTTTGGAAATATGGATGAAGGTACAAATAAGTAATGTTTGTGGCCCATGGGCTACTATAGTGCATATATCCTCTCTATGTGCTCTACCTCCTATGTATCATGGCTATATTTTCTCAGATGTGGAATAAAATTCTTTCGAAAGAATGGAATTCCTCTTCCTCCTAGTGGCCCGGTAATAACACAGCCTGATAGCCAACTAGTGGTTAAGTTTGACTACATCAACTCTTAACTCGAGTTACACAATATACTCTTCTAGATTATTTTACATCATAAACACGTGGCTAGCCCCTTTTCCATGAAGAATGGGGGCTAATGTGACATCCTCCTAAATTATAGGTGTGAAAACATGAAGGTCAACTTCTAAGTGGCATAACTTTTGCATATTGTCTTTGACTTATGTGATTCTTGCATCATTGGAAAGATATTTGTGTGGAGAATAGCATGAAAAAGTGTTGCACTATAGCGCAAATTTTGTACTCCCAAAAAAACTTCGTTTGATGCCTTAAAATGCTCCTATAAGGTTTTAGACCTCGTTTAACCAAATTAGGTCCTGCTGGTAAAAATGGTCCCATGAGTTGATTTCACCACTTTTTCCACTTTGAATGAATCTATATTGATGACAAACAATATAATGATCCAATTTGGATCACTCCCCCCCATTTTGTGAGGATTTTGGCCCCCAAAATATTTTACTGAATGAGATGAGGAAATTTTTCTTCCACCTTCTCTCTGGTGTAACATTTAGCTTTGCCTGGGAGTTGTCCCTTCAACCCAATCTACCAAATATCATGCTACCCCTATCTTGTAGTTATGGACCTCTTTTACAAAATTGTATGCTTTTTCAACTCTACCTAAGCATCTAGTGTCAAATCCTCCACAAAAGGTACGAACTGTTCCTCTTCCTAATCTATCATGGAAGGCTCATAGAGTTTCAAATTCTCTACATTCAAAATAGAGTAAATACGCATATATGGTGGTAAACTGAGTCGATAAGCATTATCACCCACCTTTTCCAGTATCACAAAGGGACCATACCTTAGAGTCTTGATTTTCTTACCAGGGACCCTATAGCCTCTCCTTATTCAACTATAGCCACACTTTGTCTCCCACCTATTAGTGTCAGCCTTTGAAACCTTCCACCAGTGATCACATATGCTCTTACAAAGTGGTCTCAGAGTGTCAAATCAAATTTTGTCATTTCAGTGAGTTTTCAAGTAAAATTTGGTCACCAAGAATTAGCTCTAAGGTTTGTCATCATGGTCATCCGAAACTGAATAAAAAGTTAGCAAGCACATGAGGAGGATAAATAAACTCATAAAATTATAAATTTTACTTCTGTTATGCTCAATAACTCTTTTTTACCTCAAAACTTTGTTTTGAGGTCAAAACAAGGTTTTTTCCATCATTGTAAAAATTTCATGTAATTTCAATGTTTCTATATGTAATATGTATTAAAAGTTGTTCTTGGTGACCTGGTGACAAGGTCCACCCCTGCCATTACAAAAAATCAATGTAAAAGTCCACCTGTAAAAAAGAAAAAGTCAGAATGTAAGTGAAACAGGGCATTTGTGAAAAATCTAGCAAAACATTAGAAAAGTGGGTTTGGTTAATGAAAAAATTAAAGAAAAGGGATATAAAAGCCAATCCATGTGTTTGAGTCTTTGTTGTTGCAATTGAATAAGCTAAAGGGGGGAAATCGCATTTTTGGATAAAGAGGGAAAAAATAGAGGAAAAATATTGTCATTTTGCCAACGCTACGCACACAATTAGCGTTGCGCACCTGTTGCAGGTTTCCCATACAAATTTGGTCTGGCGCTACACACCTACCAGGCGCTGCACACATGTTCCTTGGCACTGCGCATCTGTTCCAAAAGCGAGGAATACTTCAAAACTCATCTCAACTTCCTAAAAATCAAATCAAAACTTGTTCCAAGAAAACAAGTAACTGGAAGACAAAAAAACTATTATGGAGTTGCTAATGATAAGGGAGAATAGACAAATGGCAAAGAAGAGAAAGATCAAGATGACCTCCCTTGAGCAAGAAATTGAGGATGATCCGAAATCATGGTTGGAGAGGGAAAACATTCACCTGGAAAAGATACTTGAGAAATCCAACAAAGAGAATAAAATGTTGCACCATATGGCCTATCACTACCTAATCCAGAACAACAATTGCAAAACAAGGGTGAAGAAGTTAAAGGCTAAGCTAAAAAGAGATTTGAGGAACAAAAAAGAGCAAGATAAGCTCAAGATCTTGGCTGAAGCATCATTGGCCCAACAAAGCACCTAACAAGGATCACTCATGCCAAATTTCAAGAAATTTAGAGCATTTTTTGTCTTTATTGGAATTTTTAATGCAAAAAATGGGTTTTTTCAACAAGTGGTGCTACGCTTTTGTTGGGGGCATCAATTTGCAAAAAAGTTTGTATTTTTGGAATTAGCATGAAAAAATATGCATACTCAGAAATGGCTGAGAATTTTGGACAAGTTCTAGGTTTCCAAAAGGTCAAAAGACACCCAAAAATTGCCCTCTCTACCACTTTTTTGCCACACAGGAAGCAATCTTGGGAGATTCCATTTTTGAAGGGGCAAATGGACTCCAAATTCAGAAATTCAAGTTGTTATAGAATGTAGACTCACTAAGATTTCCATTGAGCTATCCTACACTTGATTTGGACTTCGGGAAGCCTTCCAAAAGTGGCCTTGAAAAAGCAATGCGCATAGGATCAGTGGCGCTGCACATAGGATGAATCTTGCCAATTTTGCTTGTTTTTCCAGATTTTGCCTAGTTTTCTCTGCAGTTGACTTTTTCTTACTTTCATAGTGAAATTATCATGGTGAATGATGTAATTTGATGTAATTATGGATGTAAAACACTTAGGGTAGATACATCAAGTCAAAGGTGGTTTTGAACTAAATGAATCAGTTTCCATGGTTTTAGAGGCAAGTTGTTCCACTGCCTATATTCATGTTCCTAGTTTAGATATGGTTGAAACCAATGCTTTTCTCATGGATTCAACCTTGATAGCTAGCTTGAGTAGTTTCCTTGCCTATATCATGTACTTTTTGATTCATTTGTAAGGGTTGGACTTTGGCAGGAGTGTTGGACTCACTGAACATTTTGTATCAGCAGTTGGCAAGGAATAAAGCCAGGTTTCATAGTTATTTTTGTGGGATTCTTGTGACAGTGAGTTTTGTGTATTGTTTCTTCTATGTAATGAGTTTTTTTCTAATGTTTATATGTATCCACATATCTATTTTTCTTCTAAACTAAATGAATCAAGTTGAATAGACAGAATACACTAGATTTACAGTGCTTTCTCTTGGGATTTCATTTAGTTTTCAATGTGTTCACTGTTTGAAGAGGATTCATAGCTTCTTATGCCCTCCTCAACTCCTCAGCTATCTTTCTCCTCCATATCAATCCTTTGCTAGTACATGAGCTCTTGTCTACCCTACCCCACAAGACATGAATGCATTCCTGAGTAGATCTCCCGGACCCAAGCTACCTTCTCCAATTGATCCAGCAACCAACCATCAAAATTAAACAAAATCCTTTTACCTAATACACCTAGCCTAAAATCAGCATTCATTATAGTCATCACAAACCCTTCTTTCCTTATTATAGTTGAGATTGACAAGGAGAGAGCCCTCTCCCAACCTGGTAGGGCTAGCTACCAGGGTAAGCATGGTTTGATGTTACCCTAGACCTATCTTCCTTCAGACTGAGGTAGATTTAGGCTCTAACACCACCTTGAATGATTTCTTTGTTCTATGTTGACCATTCTTGGCCTTGTACTTCTCATGTGACTTCTGCAATGTTTCTTGTACATGTAGATGGATTTTCCTGATCTTCTCTATAAATTTTTCATCCCTCAAAGCACCTCTTGTAAGATCTTCCCTCACTCCTTGTTTATCATATGCAATATCCAAAGGTGAAGGTGGAAAATATCCAAAACAAGTCTCAAATGGGGACTTTCCTATAGAAGTATGAACTTCTCTATTATAAGAATGTTGTATATATACCATATTTTCATCCCAGGTCTTGAGATTCTTTTGGTTGTATCTCCTTAGAATTTGTACCAAAGTCTTGTTGACTACTTCTGTCCACCCATTTGTCTCTGGATGGAATGTTGTATATCTCTTCAACTTTGTGTTCATATTCTCCCACAATGCAGTCCAGAATGCACTGTGAAATCGTGTATCCATGTCTAAAACGATGTTCCTTGGTATCCCAAAGTGCACACAGACCTATCCAAGAACAACTTTGTTGCTTCTTGCCTACTAATGGTCTTTTCATCGGGCATCAAAACACACATCTTGTTGAACAAGTCAACTACCATGAACAGGTTGTCATGTCCCTTCCTAGTTGTTGGTAAACCTCCCACAAAATCCATGGAAATGCTTTCCCAAGGATGAGTAGGTATAGGTAAGGGATGATATAGACCCTATTTCCTATTTCTAGGCTTGTTGGCACAACAAATCATGCATCCTCTTATGAACCTAGATACCTGCTTTTGCATCTTGGGCCAATACACATACTTCTGTAAGTTAGCCACAGTCTTCCCTACACCAAAGTTCCCTACAACCTTGGAGGTGTGAGTCTCTCTAATCAATTGCAATATCTCACCTTTAGGAACACATACCTTATCCAGCCTATAGAGTAACCCATCCTAAATAGGTAGTCAATGGTGTTGTTTCCATAGTGCACATGACTCTAACTCTGCAACTACTAATACACCTCCTTGAAGTCCTCATTTTTTGAGTTTGCCTCTCTATATGCATCATGGATGAATGGCTCCATGTGCATAAGAGTCCCCAAAGTTGTGATATTTGATGTGGGTGGCCTTGAAAGCATGTTAGCCAACTTGTTTGTGAAACCCTTATTATACTAGATCACCAAATGAAACTACTCTAAAAACCCCATCCATTTGTAATGTCTGGTCTATTGTAGCTTACTCTGGGCCTACAAGGACTGTAATGGATGGTGATCTGTGTGGATATTTTTCTCCTTTCCCATCAGATAATTCCTCCACTTCTACGCATCTTGCACCATGGCTTAGAGATCCTTGTGGTAGGTAGGGTATTTAAGAACTACCCCATGAAATACTTCAGAATGGTAGCATACCGGCCTTCCTCCCTACATCAAGACAACTCCCATAGCATACCCCATCGCATTTGTCTCCACTTCAAAGGGTCGTTGTAGTTTTTCTAATGCCATAACTGGTGCTTGACTGATTTTCTTCTTTAGCTCCTCGAAAGCCTTTTGTTGACTTTTTCCCCACCGGAAAATCTTACCACTTGTTGTTTCGGCATGGAGCATTATAGCTACCACTGAAAATGAGGCTATGAATTTCCTCAAGTAATGTGTTTCGCCAATGAAACTCCTGACCTCATGATGCAATGCTCTCATTTCATGATGCCCTCCATTTCATGATGCCCTTCATCTTGGAAGGATTTATCTTTAGTTCTCCTCCTCTGATCACATACCCTAAATACACCAAGGACTATTGAACAAACTCACACTTCTTGAGATTTGCTAGTAGTTGGTGCTTCTTCAATGTTTTGAGAACCTACGTCAAATGTGAAATGTGCTCCTCCTAGGTAGCATTATATATGTAACAGCCTCCTCCCACATCTACCCAAGAAATCGGTCAATCGAGGTAAACATGTGATGAGAAGCTAATATGATGGGATTCAACCTCCTAGGTGACCTTAACAAAGTGGAATCGACAGAAACACACCATACGGACCTTCCACATTAGCAACAAGACTCCCAAGAACCATCCCAACCTCTCAGGTAACCAACCCCTAGGTCCCACTAAAGTTTTAGACCATTAAACTCTCAAATACTCCCTAGATATGGGCATGCATGCATCCAAAAGGCTCTGGACGTCCCATAGCATGGTATGCCAATGTCTAGGGACTTTTTTGCCTAGTGTTGTACCTATATCCCCAGGATTTAAGCCACTTTTTTAGATCCAAAGCCCAGGTCACTGCCTAGAACTAAATGACACCTTCAGAACAGAAAGATAACAATGGAATGATGATACAAACGCAATTACTTAAACAAGGGATTGACTAGACCCCTACTAACCGTGATAGGCATTTCATCAAACATATCACAAATATGTAATCTACAGGAGTAAACAACATATCTAAGTATAGGGGTCTCATACTTATCTGAGAATTGCTAAGAAGAATTGTTCCCTTATATCATTAATTGCACTATCATCTATTAGGTTGTAGGTACATTTTTCATTCATTTACAAATTAAAATATGAGGAGAGATATACATAATCACTGTCATAATACATGTTTATTACCAGCATAATAACAACAAAAATATCAAGGATACATCATCCATAGAATCCATATGTAAACTAGTACATTTATACATAAGATATCAAGGAAAGAACCACTTATTAATGAATGCAAAATCCAACCTAGGATGGGACTACCATATTCCACCTGACCATAGAATGGTTGAGCCAATTCTCTCTTCATCCATTCACCCCTGTACCATATTCCAAGCATGAATGTGGGACTCAAACCAAAAGAAACAACCAGGGCATCCTGAGGCTAAACCATCTCACCCTCATCAATAGAAACCAGGATTTACCATTATCCACACCAGATCACTAGGCCAAAATAATAAACATGTAATAATAGGCTTTACCATGATATCCACTAAATCACTAGTCCAAAACAAGCATGGATGCCACTGTATTTATCCACCTAAATCGTGAGGAGTTTTCCTGTCTCCTAGTCTCTCAGGCTTTACCGCAATCCATAGTCTGATCCACAAATCACTATGCCCTAAACCGAGACACCACCCTCTAGGCTTTATTGTATATCTTGTCATTCATCGATAAGGATTCCTAGACCTAATCAAGGGAAACCACCTCTATGATTTACCATATATCCTGTCATTCATCGTTCAAGGATTCCTAAGCCCACCGAGATAACAAAAATTCTAGCTTTACCGCAACCCATAGTCTGGTTTAGGGGTTACTAGGCCATGTGTTCTATTATTTAGAGATCCACCTCACTTATTTTCAAATCCATCCAACAATCCAACTCAACCAAAACATGAGAACCCCATCACACCATGGCTATCCAAAAATGGCAAGGCTAGGCTGAAAACACTATCACACCTAGAAAAACCCATGGAATAATAGCAAAGAACCACATGCAATACCATGCATGACAAATCTAGCAAGGAAAACACACGTGCAAATTGATACCTAAAAAGAATCATGTTTTAGTTGCTTGATCCTACTCTTCCTTGCTTGCTCCTTCCTTATTCTTGCATTCTTTTCCTTTCTTGATCCAATGCCAAAGTGCTCCAAGAAAACTCTACGTGTCCAAGAGTGAGAGAGAGAAAGGGAGAATAATGAGAGAGCTCCAAAACTGAACTGACAAAAGGTACCAACTGATCCTCATAAACCTTTCTATCAATTAGACCTCTATATTCTTCATTTTCCTTCTCACATGCAACTTGTGACCTTTCACCTTCGTTTTCTCCTAATTTCCATTATTTTCATAAATAAATGCCAATAAATACCACTTTCCTTTCCAAATCCTTAGCCATTTTCTTTGCCAATTTCCTTAGCCATAATAAACCAAATGAACGCCCACACTAGGATGTCTTGCCCAACATTCATCTTGGGATAAGTGTCCCATCAACCGTGGTTATTATTTTACCTTTATTAACTTTTATTACATGGAATTTTCACCAGGGCTGTTACAGAACCCTCCCCCTTAGGGGACACCGTCCTCAGTGTTCAACCACACCTATACTTCAGCAAAACCACTAAAAATAAAACATATTTCCCATGGAGATTTATAACATAAATCGATGCAATATTTACAATGATCACCCTGCTAAAATAAAACCAACATAACATCATGACAACTATAATGACATGACACTCATACCTCTTATTGGAACTTTATAACATAGCTCATGGTGGTATTTACATCCATATACAAATGTACATATATCAAAACATCACCCAAACATATGCTAAAACATATACCAAACATCCTACCAAAACTATTTTTCCTCAACCCACAAACAATGAAGGATACATAGCCCACATCTGATTTACCATCTCCCATGTAGCTTCATTGGGCCCAAAGTGATTCCTTTGCAATTTAACATTCTTGATTGCTCGGTTCTAGAGCTAGAGCACCTTACTCCCACACCCTCCTCCCATATCTACCCAAGGAATTGTCCAACTGGGGTAAACATGTGACGAGAGCCTACTATGATGGGATTCAACCTCCTAGGTGACCTTAAGGAAGTGGAATCAATGGAAACACACCATACAGACCTTCCACACCATAAATAAGCCTCCCAAGAACCATCCCAACCTCTCAGGTGACCAACCCCTAGGTCCCACTAAAGTTTTATACCATTAAACTGTGGGATGCTCCCTTGATATGGGTATGCATGCGTCTAGAGGGCTCTGGACACTCCCACAGCATGGTATGCCAACATCCAAGGACTTTTATCCCCAGTGTTTTGCTACATCCCCGAGATTTGAGCCACTTTTTCAAGCCCAGCTCCTAGGTCACTGCCCAAAACTAAATGACACCTTCTAAAAACAAAAAGATAATAGTGGAATGATGATACAAATGCAATTACTTGAACAAGGGCCTTACTAGACCCCTACTAACCATGATAGGCATTTTTTCAAACATGTCACAAATATGTAATCTACTGGAGTAAACAACATATCTGAGCATAGGGGTCTCATACTTATCTAAGAATCACAAGAAGCATTGTTCCCTTATATCATTAGCTGAATTATAATCTATTAGGTCATACATACATTTTTCATTCATTTACAAATCAAAAAATGAGGAAAGCCATACATCATCATTGTCATAATACATGCTTATAACTACCATAATAACAAAAAAAATATCAAGGATACATTAGCCATAGAATCCACATATAAACCAATACATTTATACATAATATATCAAGGAAAGAACCTCCTATTAATGAATGCAAAATCCAACCTGGGATGGGACTACCACGTTCTACCAAACCATAGAATGGTTGAGCCAATTTTCTCTTCATCCATTCACCCTTGTGCCATATTCCAAGCATGAATATGGGATTCAAACCAAAAGAACCAACCAGGGCATCCCAAAGCTAAACCACCTCACCCTCATCAATAGAAACTAGGCCAAAACAATAAACATGTAATAACAGACTTTACCATAATCTCCACCAGATCACTAGGCCAAAACAATCATGGATGCCACTAGATTTTTCCACCTACACCATGAGGAATTTTCTTGTCTCCTAGTCTCTCAGGCTTTATTGCAATCCATAGTCTGATCAAGGGATCACTAGGCCCTAAACCGAGACACCACCCTCTAGGCTTTACCATATATCCCACCATTCACATATTATCTCCCTGGTTAAAAATTCATGTAAAAATATATATATAACACCATGGTCATCGTACACATATTCCAAATTGAATGGTGGGAAAAAAATCCTAGTGGGTGTTGATTCGATTTATTATGGCTAAGGAAATTGGCAAAGGCAATGGAAAAGGCTTTGGAAATGCATGAGGCATTTATTGGCATTTTATTTATGAAAATAAAGGAAATTAGGAGAAATGGAAGGTGAAAGGTCACAGGTTGCATGTGAGGAGGACATTGAAAGAAAATAATGGAAAATGAAGAAAATAGAGGCCTCATTGATAAAAAGACTTCTAAAGATTAGTACACAAGATTTTTGACAAGTTTTGGTGGAGCTCTCTTCTATTCTCTCTCTCTCATACTCTTGGACACTTAGAGTTTTCTTGGAGCGCTCTTAGAGGAGTGTCGAATACTTGGGGTTTTGGAATAAGAAGGAAAAGGAAGAGAAAGAAAGTGCAAGAGGAAATTGGGATCAGCAGCTACAATGGGTTTTGCTTGCAGGTACTAAGTTGCATGTATGTTTTCCTCACTAGTTTTCACATGAATGGAATACACATGTGGTTTATTGGTCATGATCTGTCACTGGCATGGAGGATTAGCTAGATTGATAATGGATTTGCCTTGCCTTGCCATTTCTTGGATAGCCATGGTGTTGTGAGTTCATTTCTTTGTTTTTCTGGTTGGTTCTCATGTTTCATTTAGCTTGGGTTGAGTTACTAGTTCTTGGAAGCTCGGGTTGGACAAATTCTTTAGAAGCCCTGTAACAGCTTGGGTTGAGTTACTAGTCCTAGAAGCCTTCATTGGAAAAATTTTATGGAAGCCCTTGGTGGGTTGAGTTACTTGTCCTGGAAACCTTGTTTGGACAAATGCTCTAGAAGCCCGACGACATTTGTGTGTTGAGTTCGTAGTCCTGGAAACCATGGTTGGAATAAATGCTCTGGAGCCTTAGAAGGCTTAGGTATAGACCAATATGATGATGCTTTTGTGATGTCAAACCATGAGGTGGAATCAATGTTTGATGGGTTGAGGTGGTTGGCCTCTTGAAGCCCTAGATGGTTTTGGATTGATGTGTTTTATGATATCCCACATGCTTGGAATATGGCACGGGGGTGACTAGCTCAAGGAGATTTGGAGAAGCCATGTCTAAGGTCGGGTGGTTCGTGGAAGTCCCACAACTAGTTGGCCATTGCATCATTAATATGAGAATATTTCTCCTTGTATTTCATGAGTATTATACTAGTTTGTCTATGGTTTATATGGTTGTGGTTTCCTTGGTATTTATGTTGCTATTATGTGGTTTAATAGTAAATGAATGAACAATGTATCTATGGCCTAATGGATGAAATTGCAACTAATGTGTTGAGGCATCAATGTTTCTCAGTGATTGTCATATAATTATGAGGCCCATATGCTTAGATATGTTGTTTACACCTGTAGATAACATATTTGTGACATGTTTGATGAAATGTCTGTCATGGCTAGTAGGGGTCCAGTCAAGCCCTTGTTCAAGTAATTGCATTTGCATCATTATTCCATTGTTATATTTCTATTCTGAAGGTGTCATTTAGTTCTGGGCAGTGACCTGGGTTGTGGGCCTGAAAAAGTGGCTCAAACCTTGGGGACGCAAGCACAGCACTGGGTAGAAAAATTTCCTAGACACTAGCATACCCATGTTGTGGGAGAGTTTAGAACCTCATGGATGCATGCATGCCCATATCATGGGAGCATCTGGGGGTTAATTGGTCTAAAAACTTAGTGGGACCCAAGGGTTGGTTACTTGAGAGGTTGGGATGATTCCTGAGTTGTTGATGTGGAAGGTATGTATGGTGTGTTTCCATTAGTTCCACGTCCTTAAGGTGACTTAGGAGGTGGAATCATATCATAGTAACTTCTCATCGTATGTTTACCTTAGTTGGCCGATTACGTAGGTAGATGTGGGAGGAGGGTGTTATAGAGTGGTATCATAGTAGGTGTTGTTCTCTTTGGGCAATGTCTAGTTTTTATTCTCTTTGGATGTTATCTGAAACCTCATAGTGGTATCAAAGTATGGTTCACCTCTCATATTGGATGGGTAGTGTGTTGGTCGTGCATTCATGTCAGTTGCATATGTGTTTCTTATGCTTGTAGTCCATGTGCTTGTTGGATTTTCACAATGTTGATCATGGTTATAGTGATGTTGCCATGTCAAGGTTGATGGTGTTGTTGTAGGATGTGTCGTCATGAGTGTATGGTTGTGTATGCATTTGTTATGCATGTCAGTGTTTATATTTTGTTATGCGTGCATTGTCATGGTTATGGTTATGCATGTATGGTAGGTCAGACATGCATTGTGAGGTCATTGTATGTAGTTATGTCAACATGATGTAGTTTTTATGTTATGATTCTAATGTGTTGACTGAGATAGCGTAGGAGATGCAAACCATCAGAGTAAGGTTGCAGCACTAGACTTTAGGGTAAGAGAAGATCGTCATATAGGTATTTTACGTTTTGCATGCAAGTATCTTAGTTAATGGATTGTTATATGCATTAGGGTTATATACATGTTTGTCATTTTATTGTTGTTTTGGTTACATGCATGGTAGATGCTAGTGTGGTCATATAGTCATGAATGATAGTAACTTGTTGTTATATGCATTGTTGTTTTTGTTTTACGTTAGTTAACTTGATGATTATGTTGTATGTTTTTGATGAGTATGTTATATGTTAACTTGTTGATGTTATATGTTAGTTAACTTGATGATTAGGGTTATTGAAACTAAGATCTTGTTGTTATATGTATCATGCTAAATTGGATTGGCCTATGAAAATGGTTAAGGTTATGACATTCAGGTATGAGATATTGTACTTATGACACTATGTTTTACTAACCTAGATTGACTATGCACATGTGATTGTTATGCATGAATGAAAATTGTTTGAGTTTATGATGTGAACTTGTTAGCTAGTTACTGTTATGGATATCATGATCTTATATATGGTTGAGTTGATATGCTGTGAAGTTATATCATGTTAATATAGCTTTATTGTGCATGCAAGATAGCCTCCCCTGAAATACATTAAGTTATGAGTTTTCTTATGTAGTATACTTGTTGCTTCATTATTTGATTATGTTGTTGTAGTATACCTAAGGGGGATAGTATGGGGTACCGAGAGAGGTACCCAAGGGAATAATGTAATAATGGGATGGGCCATAGTTATATGGTAAGCCCATGGTATTAGATATATGGTATTGAGAGAACCATGGTAATGACCCATGGTATTGCATCTATGAATCCTATATAGAGGTTAGAGACTCCCCATTGAGAGATGTCAAGGATTATTGTATTGACAAGCATATGGCTTGTGGAGTGTTCTCCTTCCTTAAGAAGTGATTGTATAGTGTTACCCTACCTCAAGGGTTTGATCAATAAAGAGAAGAATTTTCATGTTATATTATTGGGTCTATATTTTTATTTCTGGGTATATTTTCTTTATCATATATTTTATGGTCAGATGTATTAAAAGTGGTATCAGAGCAGTTTCTTGGGCAAACCGGAGATTTTTTTTTTTTTTTGCATAAATGTTTTGGGGTGGCGAGTTTGTAGATCAGATATAAAACTTATGGTGCACAATTTGTACAATCACATTGCAGATATGGATTATTTGTGAAAAAAATCCCAATTTAAAAAAAAAAACATCGACCGAATCGGAGTCCGGATGAGGGAGATATCGCTGATTTAAAAATCAACTGTGTTGCAGAAAGTTTTTGACGAAAATTCATGGATGGCAAATCTCTAGTTAAATTTTGTCATTTTGGGGGGGGGAATTTTGAGAAGCTAATTGAATATATGAGATCCTATTGAAAAATTACCTAATATATAAAATAAAATTAGTCGAATCAGAGTCCGAATGAGGGAGATATCACTGATTTAAAATCATCTCTTTTTCAGAATTTTTTGTAACGGCGGAATAGTTGCAAGGCGAATCTAGAATTCCAGAGTGCTTCGGTCGAGATTTCTATCATGTGGGAAAATGCAGAATGGTTGTTCCATTTCCGAAAATAGATCATAATAAAGATTCTGAGCAATATGGACTGAACTGTGTCCATTTCAAATTTTCGTCAAGTAAGTGGTTTTTTTTCAAAACCCTCTTCATGGCTTCTAGCAATAATTTTTTTACAGAGAACAATAATGGTCCTACTATTGAAAAATTCATAAAAAGACAAAAGTCATTATGGCCAAAAGGATGGAAAGGTTTCATAGTGATTATTTTAAAGATGAGGTAGCCACATGGTGGGAATCACTTAACAGAAAGAAGTGGTTAAACTTGCCCGATGAAGAGTTTGAAAAACTCCTTTTAGAAAAATGTTCTCATGCTGGAAAACAAGATAATGAGAAACATGTGGGGTTATTTTCTATTAGTATCTCCTTGTTATAGGTTCATGGATGTATTCAGAAAAAGAAGATAATTGTGTCTATTAATCCTAGTTGCAAGTGTAATTTTATTAATTTTCATTTGGCTAAAATATTGCAAGTCCCAGCCAAACAAATGGAGCACACACAGATTAATAATGAGCAGGTGCAAGTTTATAACGATTTGAAAATTTCTATGGATAAGTATGTATTGCATTATGATTTTTATGCTTCAAATATGGATAATGTGAATGTTGTTTTGGGATACCCTTGGATGGAATCTGTTGGTACTATCAATATTGATGTGCAGAAGAAATTCATGAAGCTCTGGTATAAAAAGAAGAAAAATACATTATAGGATATTTCCATCAATAAATAGGTAGAGTCCAAGGACGTTGAAGCAGAAAATGTTATAGGTAGTGATACATCAAATGAGGAATTTGTGGTTGAAGTAATATTGGAAGATAAGCAATAATAGCATGCGCCACAACATGTACTAGATACCAATTGGGCTCCATTAGGTGGTGAATTAAAGAAAGATACACCATTGGTTAAAAATTCAACATATCATCGCCCACATCACCCCGCAAGAAAAAAACCAACATGATGGCAACAAATTAGCCACAAGGAAAAAAAACCCCACATGCCCGATAGAGAGGAGTGGTAATCCACCCACAACACATGAACACAGAGGAGCCACTATGGTCAAGTTCCATCTCAATCGAGCGAGGCACCAACTAGATCGAGGGTACACCTTTCTCTTGGATGGATAGATGCACATGCATGGTACCAATGGACTACCCTTTTGATTAGATCTTATTATTTGTGTTCCTCTTATGTTTCTGGGATGAAACATGTTTAAGGGGGGTGGAACGTAGTATACCTAGGGGGGGATAGTATGGGGTACAAAGGGAGGTACCCAAGGGAATAATGTAATAATGGGATGAGCCATAGTTATATGGTAATCCCATGGTATTAGATATATGGTATTGAGAGAAACATGGTAATGACCCACGGTATTACATGTACGAATCCTATATAGAGGCTAGAGACTCCCCATTGAGAGATTTCAAGGATTATTGTATGGACAAGCATATAATTTGTGGAGTGTTCTCCTTTCTTAAGGAGTGATTGTATGGTGTTACCCTACCTCAAGGGTTTGATCAATAAAGAGAAGCATTCTCATGTTATATTATTGGGTATATTGGCATCATTATCATATATTTGTAGGTCATATCTATTACAATCATCTATTTGGTGTTTGAGTGATTGGTGTCTATTATGTTGTCTAGTTGATTTATCTAACATGGTACTTTTATAGTTGTTGAATGTTTGATTTATTGCATGATATGAGCATGAATCTATAAGATTGCTTGATGGAATGATATTGTTTTAAGATGATTGTACTAACACATATGTGTTGAGATAGTTGACATCTACTTGAGTGTAATAGGTGGAAGTTGTAGCATTATGCCTAATGACTATGAGTTGACTATGGATTATGACATGATTGTTAGTCTTGATAATGGTTAATTTCAAATTGATAGATATGATCGCCTTGATATTTGGAACATGTGGTTGACATGTGTGAACAGTGCAGGAAACATGCTTGGTATTAGCATGACAAGCTAATAGTTGAATTTGTTTTTATAACTATCCATTGGGTGATGTGACATTACATAGTAAGACTCAGTTGCATCAAGGTAAAAAGGTAAATGAAAGCAATTGGGCAAGAATTCCTTTGTCTATGTTTGGAAACCCTAATTTCAAACGAATGAGTGCTTTGCATACCAAAGGTCTTATTAACCTTGATTTCATCTGACATTATGTGGGTATGTGCTATATTCATGGACATGTATTTCACAAGTATAAAAGTTGGTGTCTAGTTATAGCTAGATCTATCAAAGGAATTGGAATCCCTTGAGATATGGTGTGGATGTGCTCAGTTGCAAGACAACATTCTTGGCACAACAAGGTAAGGTAACTAGTGTATTGTTATGTTTATTTATGCACTGACAGTTATGTGTTGATGCCAATATGATGCAAGGGATTACATGGAAAAATGGTTGCCATGAAATCTCAAATAAGGCTCAGGTTGAGTTTTCCCTTGGAAGCACTAGGAACCATAAGGATTAAGTCATGGTGTTTGTTGAGAGTCTTGTTCTTTTGGTCTTTTGTGAATTGTTGAGCTTGATTTATGGGGTTTTTTTTATGTCTGGTGCAAGACCTTGCCACTTTGTTTGTGATATCATATTGTTATTCATTTTCATGGTTTTATTCTTATTTGCTTCTTGGTATTACCTTTAATGTTTTGAGAGTCTTGGGAACTGGGTGGGAAAAGAGGCAAGTTAATGGAGATTGGGGAGAGATGAATGAAATATAGCAAGAAATTTAAGGCTTGGATGAAGCTTGGTGCACAAGTAAGGGAAGTTGAATGTAAAATTATGGCAATCAGTTGGATTGGTTCGGTCCATTGGTGTAAATGGATAGTGGCAGGACAGTCATCAGAAAGGTAATAGGAAAGGTGAAGTAAATGGATCTGGGACATCAAATGTCTTAGCTATGTTGGGAATGATTGTTCTTAATGTTGTGCATGGTGTGCACAAATAAAGGTAGTTCTCTTAACCTTGACCTTATCATATCTTGTAATTATGTTGTGATCATGATTGTGTTGATGTATATATATGTATACATGCATGTATGTATGTATGTCATTTCTGATAGGGTCATCATGGATCATGGTTGTGTAATGATAATGTTTATATCTATAAATGTATGTATATATGTCATTTCTGATAGGGTCGTCATGGATCATGGTTATGTAATGCTAATGTTTATATGTATATATCTGTGTATGTATGACATTGTCTAAGGGGATCATGATTGTTTTAAGCTAATGTTTGTGTATATGTAGGTATGTATCCATGTATCTATGTCACTATCCGACAGGGTTGTCAAGGATCATTCTTGTGGAGGAATGATTGCTTATGCAAGTGGATGGAATGATGAGGTTCTTGGCCTTATGGGGAATCAAGTGGGAGGACTAGTCATGACAAATATACGAGGTCAGTATCATGTGGATATGAATTCATATTGTATGCTTGTATTATGCCTATGTTTATGCTATGATAGGTAACTCTGAGGGATACATCAGCTGAATGAAAGCAATGAGATCTGAGCCATGCTAAGATAAGCATGGATGGCTAAAAGACACTAGAAGAAAGGTTTCTTGGTAGAGACATTTTGGTTTTGGATGTGCAGTGATATTGTTGTGTATATGTTGTGCATGTTGTATATTCAATGATTGTGCCTATGGTGATGTGTACATGTAATATTATATACGTATGATGTTGTGTGCCTTTTGTATGTATGGTGTTGTGTGTACATTGAATATGTTGTGCTAGGAAAATATGGTGCTATGAACATGTTGGATATGCGGTGTTGTATACATATCATACTATGCGCATGATGGATATGCGGCGTTGTGTGCATATGGTGTTGTGCGTATGTTGGATATGCAGTATTGTGTACAAATGATGTTATGTACATATTGGATATGCAGTGTTATGTACATGTGGTGTTGCGTGCATGTTTTACATGTGGTGCTATGTACATATGGTGTTGTGTGCACGATTGTACAAGTGGTGTTATGTGCATGTGGTGTTGTGTACATGTTGTACAAGTGGCACTGTGTGTGGGTGGTGTTGTGTACATGTTGTGCATGTGGTTCTATATACATGTGGTGCCATGTACATGTCGTGCATGTGGTACTGTGTACATGTGGTACTATGCACATGTTGTACAGGTGGTGCAGGTGTACATGTGGCATTATGTACACAATGTGCAGGTGATATTGTGTACATGTGATGTTGTGCAGACATCATGCAGGTGGTGTTGTGTAGAGGTAGTACTGTGTACCTTTTCTACCTATGGTACTGGTGTACATGTGGTATTGTGTGCATGTCATACATGTATCACAAGCATGCGATACAATGTATGTGCATCATGTAGTCATGGTATCGTAACATGTGTATTCATTGTGTGGTACTATGTGTATGTATATGTATTCTGTTGTACATCAGGTATAGGTGTATGTATTGTGTTGTGGTGTATGCTGGATGGGGGATATGTATTGTGTTGTGTTGCACACTGGGTGTAGATGTATGTGTGGTATGTCAAGTGTAGGTACATGTATTGTGTGGTGTCACACATTGTGTGTGGATGTATGCATTGTGATGTACATTGTGTATGTGTACATGATTGAAGAAAAGAAAAGGGCATTGGGTGTTTTCTGGGTGTGACAACCGATCCGGTGTGTGTATAGAAAGAGAATAGGAAGGAGATAAGGATTGATTAAAGGATAAGTATCAATATTTTATTTCAGTTTTACTATGCATGTGATTTATGATTATGGGCTATGATGATTGCATGTGATTTATGATTATGGTTTATGATGGTTACATGTGATTTATGATTTTGATCTATGATGGTTGTGTTTTGAGCTAACTTAATGTGATATGTTTATATATGATGATTTGGTCAAAGATGTTAGTTTGACTTGTTGTGACAAGCAATGAATAGAATTGCAAGTGTACCTTGTTGACAGGAAACCAATGAGGTATGATTTGAAGTTATTTCAATTCATTTCGAATTTAATGGAAGTTATGTGCTTGGTATGCCCAGTTAGGTGGTTGAAATTGATGGTGATCATTAGCAGCAACAACAAAAGGAATTGGAACAAGCAGCAATATGTTGGTAAATCATTTAGGAGCAAGGTCATTGTGGGACACTAGTACCCAATAGTTTACATTGATTTCCATGAGCATGTTATGATCGGTGTGATGTTTTTAAGGCAGGGATATGCCTTTGTTTTAGACCTTCTAATGTGAGGAAACCTTGCGAAGGGATGGACTTCCTAGGATGGGGGAGCCAGCGAAACTTGGAAGATGTGTGACTGCATGGAAGGGGGTGACCGAATTGCCCAAGGGAGTGTGTAGCAGAGAAGGGAAGGTCAAGGATATATTTTTTTTAGTCATTAGCATCGCTAGTTGGAGTCAAATGCACATTGGAAGTGTGCCTTGTAACAATGAGTCGGTAACTATTCACTAAGAGGACAAGTGGTGCATGATTATAACGTTGGACATTGGATGCAGATTTGACCTTACAGTGGATTTTGGACTTCCTGGGAAGGAGGTGAATCTTGGTATTACTTTGAGGGTGGAGGTGTGAGTCTCTGGATTACCTTGTTGCAGATCCAAGCATCATATCCTTTTATTTTTTGGTTGAGAAAATGTGTATATGTGTATATTATTGTAAATACTATATCGAGCTGGTTTATAAAGCTCCATAGATAGTATGATTATTTGTTGGGTTAAGAAAATGTGTATGTGTGTATATGTGGTTATTGTGGTAAATAATGCAACGAGCTATGTTTTAAAGCTCCATGAGAAATATGTTTTGTTTTCAGAAGCCTTGTTGGTTATAGGTTAAATTGAACACTGAGGGTGGTGTTCCCCCAAGGGCGAGGGTTTTGTAACAGTGTTGGTTAAAAATTCATGTAAAAAATATATAAGGCCACAGTCATGGGACATGTATGCCAAGATGAATGGTGGGAAAAACATCCTAGTGGGTGTTGACTCCATTTATTATGGCTAAAGAAATTGGCAAAGGGAATGGAAAAGGCTTTGGAAATTCATGAGGCATTTATTGGCATTTTATTTATGAAAATAAAGGAAATTAGGAGAAAAGAAAGGTGAAATGTTACAGGTTGCATGTGAGGAGGAAATTGAAGAAAAATAATGGAAAATTAAGAAAATAAAAGCCTTATTGATAAAAAGGCTTATGAGGATCAGTACATAATATTTTGACAAGTTTTGGTGGAGCTTTCTTATATTCTCTCTCTCTCTTATACTCTTGGACACTTAGAGTTTTCTTGGAGTACTCTTGGAGGAGTTTGGCATACTTGGGGTTTTGGAGCAAGAAGGCAAAGGAAGAGTAGGAAAGCATAATAGGACATCGGGATCAGCAGCTACAATGGGTTTTGCTTGCAGGTACCGATTTGCATGTATGTTTTCCTCACTAATTTTGGTGTGCATGGCATATGCATGTGGTTTATTTGTCATGATATGTCACTAGCATGGAGGATTGCCTTGATTGATAGTGGATTTTCCTAGCCTGGCCATTTCTTGGATGGCCATGGTGTTGTGGTTTCATTTCTTTGTTTTTCTAGTTGGTTCTCATGTTTCCTTTAGCTTGGGTTGAGTTATTAGTTCCTAGAAGCATGGGTTGGACAAACACTCTAGAAGCCATGTAACAACTTGGGTTGAGTTACTAGTCCTGGAAGCATTGGTTGGACAAACGCTCTGGAAGCCCTTGGTGGGTTGAGTTACTAGTCCTGGAAGCCCTCATTGGACTAATGCTCTGGAAGCCCGGCGACAACTGTGAGTTGATTTACGAGTCCTGGAAGTTTTTGTTGGAACAAATGCTTTGGAGCCCTGGAATCCTTGGGTAGAGACCAATCTGATGATGGTTTTGTGATGTTTGACCATGAGGTGGAATCATTATTTAATGGGTTGAGGTGGTTGGCCTCTGGAAGCCTTGGATAGTTTTGGATTGATGTGTTTTATGAGATCCCACATTCATTCTTGGAATATGGCACGGGGGTGGCTAGATGAAGAGATATTTGGCTCAACCATATCTATGGTCGGGTGATTCATGGAAGTCCCACAACTGGTTGGCCTTTGCATCATTAATATGAGGTTACTTCTCCTTGTATTTCATGAGTATTATGTTGGTTTATATGTCGATTATAGGGTTGTTTTTCTTTGGTAATTTTGTTGCTATTATGTTGGTTGTGAATATGTATTATGACAGTGGCTATGTATGGATCTCATCATGTTTTTAATTGTAAATGAATGAACAATGTGTCTATGGCCTAATGGATGAAATTTCAGCTAATGTGTTGAGGAATCAATGCTACTTAGTGATTCTCAGATGAGTATGAGATCCCTAAGCTTAGATCTATTATTTACACCTATAGATTACATATTTGTGACATGTTTGATGAAATTCCTTTCATGGCTAGTAGGGGTCTATTCTAGCCCTTGTTCAAGTAATTGCATCTACATCATTATTCCATTGTCATCTTTCTATTCTGAAGGTGTCATTTAGTTCTAGGCAGTGACCTGGGATTTGGGCCTGAAAAAGTGGCTCAGATCCTGGGGATGCAAACACAACACTGGGCAGAAAAGTCCCTAGACATTGGCATACCCATGCTATGGGAGTGTCTAGAGCCTCTTGGACACATGCATGCCCATATCATGGGAGCATACAGGAGTTAATTGGTCTAAAAGATCAATGGTACCTAGGGGCTGGTTACCTTAGAGGTTGTTGCTAATGTGGAAGGTTTGTATGGTGTGTTTCTATCAGTTCCACTTCCTTAAGGTGACTTAAAAGGTCGAATCATATCATAGTAACTTATCGTCACATGTTTATCTTGGTTGGTCGATTACTTGGGTAGATGTGGGAGGATGGTGTTACATCATCGGCAAGGATTGGTAGACCTAATCAAGGGCAAACACCTTTAGGATTTACCATATATCCCGCCATTCATTGGTCGAGGGTTCCTATGCCCACCAAGGCAACACAAAATATGGCCTTACCGCAACTCACAGCTTGGTTCAGGGGTTACTAGGCCATGTGCTCTATTATTCGGATATCCACCTCACTTAGCTTTGAATCCATCTGGCAATCCGGCTCAACCAAAACATGAGAACCCCATCACACCATGGTTATCCGAAAATGGAAAGGCTAGGCTGAAAACACTATCACACCTGGCAAAACGCATGCCATAATAGCAAAGAACCACATGGAATACCATACATACCAAATATAGCAAGGAAAATACACATGCAAATTGATACCTACAAAGAATCATGTTGTAGATTCTTGATCATGCTCTTCCTTGCTTGCTCCTTCCTTCCTCTTGCCTTCTTTGCATTTCTTGATCCAATGTCAAAGTGCTCCAAGAAAACTCTGTGTCTAAGAGTGAGAGAGAGAGAGAGAGAATAATGAGATAGCTCCAAAAATAAATTGATAAAAGATACCAACTGATCCTCAGAAGCCTTTTTATTAATTAGGCCTATATTTTCTTCATTTTCCATTATTTTCCTTCATTTTCCTCCTCACTTGCAACATGTGACCTTTCACCTTCCTTTTCTCCAAATTTCCATTATTTTCATAAATAAATGCCAATAAATTCCACTTGCCTTTCCAAAGCCTTAGCCATTGCCTTTGCCAATTTCCTTGGCCATAATAAACCAAATGAACACCCACAATAGGATGTATTTCCCAACATTCAACTTGAAATAAGTGTCCCATCAATTATGGTCATTATTTTGCCTTTATTAACTTTTATTACATGGAATTTTCACTAGGGATGTTATAATATACTAGTATATCATCCAAATAAACAATAACAAATGAATCTATAAAAGGGTGTAGTACATCATTCATTAATCTCATAAATGCAATTGGTGCATTACATAGGCCAAATGGAATAACTAACCACACATACAAACCTTGCATGGTTTTGAAGGTGTTCTTCCATGTATCTTCTTCTTTGACTCGAACCTAGTGATATCTAGACTTCAAGTCCATCCGGGTGAAGTACTTTTCTTGCTGCAACTTATCTAGCAGATCATTTATCTTGGGTAGGAGGTATTTGTTCTTGAACATGATTATATTCAATGCCATATAATCTATACACATCCACCAAGTCCCATCCTTATTTAGCACAATGATGATGGGTGGCCCACATGGTGATGTACTCAGCTGAATGATACCCTGTTCCAATAACTATGCAATTGTTTATTCACCTCACTTGTTTCTATAAAAGACTTCCTATACAACCCAATATTTGGCAATGGGGAATCTGGAAATAGTTGGATCTCATGTTCCGCTTATCTCCTAGGTGGTAACCCTTTGGGTTCTTGGAGCACATCCTTGTATGCATGTAACAACTCCTCCAATTGTTGTTATTGTTTCCTAGTACACCCCTCTAGGGATGCCTTGCCTCTTATTGACTCCTCTTCAGATTGAATTTCTCTTAAAAATAATAAATCATACTTCTTTCTGGAACTGATCAATTCCTTGGCTTGGTTTGAACCTACCAGTGAAATTTTCGACTAGCCTTTGTGCACATTCATGATGAACGATTTTCCATCCTTGGCAAGTTATTACTGGTTGGATCTCCTCATGAATATTTCATCGTGCATGTACATTTATGGACTCCCAAACATGAATACACATATATCAAAGGGAACCACATCTAGATCTACTTCATCAATAAAATCAACATTCATAGTAAATCTAATTCTACATTGTTCTATTACCTTCAACTTTTCATCCTTATTTACCCATCCCAGTGGATATGGGTTTGGATGATCACAAACTTCCAACCTCAACTTATTGACCAGCTCTTCTACAATGATATTCGCCTATGATCTTGAGTCAAACAGAGCATCAATATTTGTCTTCTCGACCTGCATATTTATATGGAATATTTTGGTCATTTATTTCTCTTCCTTGTTGAAGGCTACTCAGATTCACCTCCTTCTACACTAATGTACAGACGATCTTCTCATCCACATATGATCTACTTTCAACTTGGTTGTTCGGATTCATGGACATGACATTCTTCTTATTATTGTCTTTCTTCTTGTTCTTCAGGTTTAGCTCTGGATGCAACTTCCAACACTTCTCATATGTATGGCCATCAATGTTGCAATGGTTGTAGTGGTTGGTAGGATCTTTTCACTGGTGTGCTATGGCTACCATCTTTTTATCTTTTCTTCCCCTCCTTAGAAGCTTCATATCGCTCCTTTTGCTTTGATCCACTTGATTTCACTCTTTTCATGCCTATGCCGATACACAAGCCTCTTCCACTGATTTGGGCTTGAAAAACATCACTTGTTCATGAAGATGGCGATGCAGACCCCCCAAATGCTTTAGGAGTACATATAGGTTCTTTGGAGAGATACCCAACATTATAGCCATCTTTATGAACTCCATATTGTACCCTTGCACGCTTTGGCTGGGATTTTGCCTGAAGTAATGCTACTAGATCCACTGGTCCTCCATGTATCCAATTGGATAAAATTCTAACTTAATGAGGGTTTTGAATTATTCCCACTTAGTTACTGGAGGTTCTCCCTCCAATCTTAGGGTTTCTTTTTGGCTCTCCAACCAAGTCAGTGCATGGCACTCTAATTTCAATCGCACGAATGAGATCTTTTTATGTTCCTTAATCTCATGGACACTGAAAAAAATTCCAGTTGTTCCAGTGGTTCATCTTCACAGCATCGATCTCGTCGTGATATGGCTTGATATTGACTTTTTCTTCCATTTTAAACCAGGATTGTGATAGGTTCATGACACTCGAATTTTTTTGATCTTTTCCAGGTTCTTTCTTCCACTGGTTCTTCGTTTCTCCCCAACTTTATGATCCTAGTTTTGATTTGTCCTCTGCATTCGAACCCCCATATTCTCCAAATATCCCTAGCTTGTTATTGAATGCCACCATGAGGAGTTTTACATTTCGATTGATATCTGAAACTTGTTCTTATAGCTACGTAAACCTCACCTCTCCAAGATCACGAGGTTCGTTTACAGATTCGTCGGCCATGATTAGCGTTTTATGATTTTCAGCCTTGCCGATCTAGATCCCTACAATATCCATAAAATACCCAAATAAAATTGCTATGACACTAAATGATCCATAAATTGTCATGGATATTGCACTGAACAGTTCGTCACAACAGATCTGAAAATAATATATTAAAATTCTAAAATTTTACACTATTACAATTGTATTAAACTTATAGATCTGTAAATATAACTGTAGTTAATGTATGCATGCGAATGAAAATTATGTAGAAAAGTAGAGAATGATAAAATAAGCTCACGCCCACACATAGGACATAATATATGTTATGGGAAACCCTTTCAGGAGAAAACCCAACTGGAAGGTGAGGTCACTTCGCTCTCTTTCTCTATGTGGAAATATGGCTACAAGTACAAAGAAGTAAAGTTTGTGGCCTGTGGGTTGCTACTGTGCACATGTCCTCTTTGTGTGCTCTACATCCTACCTCTCCTAGCTATCTTTGCTTAGTTATGGAACAAAATGCTCTCGAAAGAATGGAATGTCTCTTATTCCTAGTGGCCCGGTTATAACACATCTCGATAGCCTACTAGTGGTTAAGTTTGACTACATTAACTCTTAACTCAAGTTACAATATAGACTCTTCTAGAGTATTTTACATCATAAACATGTGGCTAGTCCCTTTTCCATGAATAATGGGGGCTAACACAACATCCTCCCAAATTTTAGGTGTGAAAACAAGAAGGTCAACTTCTGAGTGGCATAACTTTTGCATACAAACTTTGATTGATGTGCTTCTTGCACCATTGGAAATATATTTTTGTAGAATGGAATGAAAATTTTTTGCACTAAATCAGGAAAATTTTACACCAAAAAAATGTCATTTGATTCCTCAAAACACTCCCGAAATTTTTTAGACCCAATTTTGCCAAACTAGATCTCGCTAGTAAAAATGGTCCCATGAGTTGATTCCTCCACGTTTTCCACTCTGAATGCATCAAGATTTATGACAAAAAATATAATGATTCAATATAGATCATGGAGTCAAACATGGTAGCCACCATCTGATTATCAGCCAATGATGTAAGTCATTAACAAATGCGAGAGAAACCACCGATAATGATAACGGCTCTCAAGGTACCATAGTACAATTTATGGGGTGTGAATGAATGAGTTTAATTCTAACACCACACGAAATATTTTGGTCGAAGGCACAATCATGATCACAACATAATTACCATATGAGGTTATTTCTCCTTGTATTTCATGAGTATTATGTTGATTTATATGTGGATTATATGGTTGTTGTTTCCTTGGTATTTATGTGGCTATTATGTTAGTTATGAATATGTATTATGACAGTGGCTATGTATGGCTCTTATCATGTTTTTGATTGTAAATGAATGAACAATGTATCTATGGCCTAATCGATGAAATTGTAGCTAATGTGTTGAGGAATCAATGCTTCTTAGCGATTCTCATATGAGTATGAGACCCCTATGCTTAGATCTATTATTTACACATGTAGATTACATGTTTGATGAAATTCCTATCATGGCTAGTAGGGGTCTAGTCAAGCCCTTCTTCAAGTAATTGCATTTGCATCATTATTCCATTGTTATCTTTCTGTTTTGAAGGTGTCATTTAGTTCTAGCCAGTGACTTGGGCTTTGGGCCTTAAAAAAGTGGCTCAAATCCCGAGCATGCGAGCACAACACTGGGTAGAAAAGTCCTTGGACGTTGGCATACCCATTCTATGGGAGCATCTGGAGCCTCTTGAATGCATGCATGCCCATATCATGGGAGCATACAGGGGTTAATTGGTCTAAAAAATTAGTAGGACCTAGGGGTTGGTTACCTTAGAGCTTGGGATGGTTCCTCAGAGTCTTGTTGCTTATGTGGAAGGTTTGTATGGTGTGTTTCCATCAGTTCCACTTCCTTAAGGTGACTTAAAATTTTGAATCATATAATAGTAACTTCTCGTCACATGTTTACCTTGGTTGTTCGATTACTTGGGTAGATGTGGGAGGAGGGTGTTACATCGTTGGCAAGGATTCCTAGACCTAATCAAGGGAAATCACCTTTAGGCTTTACCGTATATCCCACCATTCACTAGTCGGAGATTCCTAGGCCCATCGAGGCAACACAAAATCTATCTTTACCACAACCCACAACCTAGTTCAGGGGTTACTAGGCCATGTGTTCTATTATTTGAATATCCACCTCACTCAGCTTCGAATCCATATGGAAATCTAGCTCAACCAAAACATGACACACCATGTTTATCCGAAAATGGCAAAGGCTAGGCTGAAAACACTATCACACCTGGCAAAACCCATGCCATAATAGCAATGAACCACATGCAATACCATGCATGCCAAATCTAGCAAGGAAAACACACATGCAAATTGATACCTACAAAGAATCATGTTGTAGATTGTTATAGCTCCAAATCTCACTCTTGAGGTTTGTGATGCTGTACTCATGGCCTAGGGCAACCCCTCCTTCCAGACCTGGTCCCAAATTTAAAAAAACAGTGTTTTTTCCCTTTACGCGACATTTCCCTGAGCTAAACGCGTGTATACACGGGTCTATGTATACCCAACCCGCATATATGTATAAAAACACTTAAAAAATAATAAATATCCTTAATTTCGGGTGAAGATCACAGGTTTTACCTGTTGATCACTTGTTAGTGCCCGTGGTCCAATTGTTCCCAATGAATTCCCAACTAAAAAACTACTTTGGGAGAAGTATAAAAATGCTTCTATTGGAAGGCCAAAGGGAGGAGAGAAGAGAGAGAAATATTACTATGCTGAGATTTCCCTGACCAGGTCTAAAGATCCTTGTGCCTTCTGCACTTCCCCCATCCTATAGGAAACCCTTATTTCCTTGTGTGTGTTGATGACTTCATACTACTTGAGATATCATGGAGTAAGTCATGGAAGGAGTTTGTTAAAGGCTTGAGACTGGACAAATCCAGGAGACGGTTCCTTTTATGTACTTTATTTGTCTATAATAAAAGAAACACATTTATTTGTTCCTAATATAAATCTTCTTCACGTTATGATATTCATGTTATGATTCATATGTGATCGATTGTAATTGCATAACTAACTACCTTTCCTTATAATATGAAGATGGTTTCTTTATGATGTTTAGTCCATATACTGTTGTACTTTCTTGAATTGATTGTTTTGCAGGTCAAAGGAGCAAAGGAACTCCAAGAAGGGTTTGGACCCTGGAAGGCTCTTCTCAAATGCAGGACCTCAGGTACACCCCCTATCCCACAACAGAATTGGTGACTCTGCTGGGGACAACACTATTGTTGTTCCTAGTTTGGGTGTATTCAAGCCAATCAGGGCTCAGCTATCTGTTTATCTTCTGTTACTGTGTAATCAATGCTTGAATTGTGAGCTTTGATCAGTTTTTTCCAGACTTTTTTTATTTTTCATGGAAGCTTTTTTATACGTTGGTTTCTCTATTTACAGAAGCGTATATACGCATCTTTCCTTAAGTGAACCTACCTATACGCATGTTTCCTTAAGCCTTGTCGCATATACATGCATCTGTGTGCAAACACAGTCGCATATATCTTTAATTTTCAAGATTTTTAAAATTTGTTTGTTTCGTGAAGATAGTATGATGGTCTGATACGTTCTTGCTCCTTCCTTCCCCTTGCCTTATTTTCCTTTCTTGATCCAATTTCAAAGTGCTCCAAGAAGACTCTGTGTCTAAGAGTGAGAGAGAGAGAGAGAATAATGAGAGAGCTCCAAAACTGAACTGATAAAAGATACCAACTGATCCTCAGAAGCCTTTTTATCAATTAGGCCCATATTTTTTTCATTTTGCATTATTTTCCTTCATTTTCCTCCTCACATGCAACCTGTGACCTTTCACCTTCCTTTTCTCCAAATTTCCATTATTTTCATAAATAAATGCCACTTTCCTTTCCAAAGCCTTAGCCATTGCCTTTTCCAATTTCCTCAGCCATAATAAACCAAATGAGCACCCACACTAGGATGTCTTTCCCAACATTCAACTTGAAATAAGTGTCCCATCAACTGTGGTCATTATTTTTCCTTTATTAACTTTTATTACTTGGAATTTTCACTAGGGTTGTTATAATATACCAGTATATCATCCAAATAAACAATAACAAATGAATCAATAAAAGGGTGTAGTATATCATTCATTAATCTCATAAATGTAGTTGGTGCATTACATAGGCCAAATGGAATAACTAACCACTCATACAAACCTTGTCTGGTTTGGAAGGTGGTCTTCCATGTATCTTCTTGTTTCAATCGAACCTAGTGATATCCAGAATTCAAGTCCATCCTGGTGAAGTACTTTTCTTGCTGCAACTGATCTAGAATATCATTTATCCTGGGCAGGAGGTATTTGTTCTTGACCATGATTTTATTCAATGCCTTGTAATTTATACACATCCACCAAGTCCCATCCTTCTTTGGCAGAATGATGATGGGTGACCCACATCGTGATGCACTCGACCGAATGACCCCCTGTTCCAACAACTAGGTAATTATTTCTTCACCTCACTTACTTCTATAGAAGACTGCTTGTACAACCCAATATTTGGCAATGGGGAATATGGAAATAATTGGATCTCATGTTCCACTTATCTCTTAGGTGATAACCCTTTGGGTTCTAGAGCACATCCCTGTATGCATGTAATAACTCCTCCAATTTTTTATTTTTTTCCTATTACACCCCTCTAGGGATGCCTTACCTCTTATTGACTCCTCTTTAGCCTATCTTTCTCTTAAAAACAATAAAACATACTTCTTGCTGGAACATATCAATTTCTTGGCTTGGTTTGAACTTACCAGTGAAATTCTTTTCTTGCCTTTGTGCACATTGATGATGAATGATTTTCCATCCTTGGCAAGTCATTACTAGTTGTATCTCCTCATGAATATTGCATTGTGCAAGTACATGTATGGACTCTCAAACACGACTCCACGTACATCAAAGGGAACCACATCTAGATCTACTTCATCAATAAAATCAACACAGATAGTAAATATAATTCTACATTGTATTGTTACCTCCAGCCTTGCATCATTATTTACCCATCCCAGTGGATATGGGTTTGGATGATCACAAACTTCCAACCTCAACTTATTAACTAGCTCTGCTACAATGAGATTTTCCTACGATCCTGAGTCAAACAGAGCATCAATCTTTGTCTTCTTGGCCTTATATTTATATGGAAGATTTTGGTCATTTCTTTCTCTTCCTACTGTTGAAGGCTACTCAAATTCACCTCCTTCTACACTCATGTACAGATGATCTTCTCATCCACATCTGATATTCTTTCAACTTGGTTGTTTGGATTCATAGACATGAGATTCTTCTTATTATTGTCTTTCTTCTTGTTCTTCGGGTTTAGCCCTAGATGCAACTTCAAACACTTCTCCTTTGTATGGCCATCAATGTTGTAGTGGTTGCAATGGTTGTTAGGATCTTTGTACTGGTGTGTGGTGGCTTCCATCCTTTTATATTTTCTTCCCCTCCTTAGAAGCTCCATATCGATCATTTTGCTTCGATCCACTTGATTGTGCTCTTTTCAAGCCTATGTTCTCTAGGTACCGCGCCTATACACAAGCCTCGTTCATTGATTTGGGCTTGAACAAAATCACTTGTTCATGCAGATGGAAGTGCAGACCCCCCAAATAATTTAGGAGTACATCTAGGTTCTTTGGAGAGATACCCAACATTATAGCCATCTTTATGAACTCCATGGTGTATTCTTGCACGCTTTGGCTAGGATTTTTCCTAAAGTAATGCTACCAAATCCATTGGTCCTCCATGTACTCAATTGGATAAAATTGTAACTCAATGAGGGTTTTGAATTCTCCCACTTAGTCACTAGAGGTTCTCCCTCCAACCTCGGGGTTTCTTTGTGTTTCTCCAACCAAGTCAATGCATGGCACTCTAATTTCCATCACGCGGACGAGATCTTTTTCCATTCCTCAATCTCATGGACACTGAAATAAAATTCTAGTTGTTGTAACCAATGGTTCATCTTCACAACATCAATTTCGTCGTGATATGGCTGGATATCAACTTTGGCTTCCATTATAAACAAGGATTGTGATTGGTTCACGACACTGGAATTGTGTTGATCTTTTTCGGGTTCTTTCTTCGACTGGTTCTTCATTTCTCCCTGACCTTATGATCCCAGTTTTGATTTGTCTTCTGCATTCGAACCCCCATATTCTCCAAATATCCCCAACTTTTTATTGAATGCCACCATGAGGAGTTTTAAATTGTGATTGATATCTGCAACTTTTTTTTTGGCTGCGTAAACCTCACCTCTCCAAGATCACGAGGTTCATTTACAGATTCTTCGACCATGACTAGCGTTTTACGATTTTTGGCCCTGCTGATCTAGATCCCTAAAATATCCATAAAATACCCAAATAAACTTGCTCTAATACCAAATGATCCGTAAACTATTGTGGATATTACTCTAGATAGTTCATCACAACATATTTGAAAATAATATATTAAAATTATGAATTTTTACACTACTACAATTTTATTAAACTTCTAGATCTAAAAATTTAACTGTAGTTAGTGTATGAATGTGAATGGAAATTATGCAGAAAAGTAGAGAACGATAAAATAAGCTCACACACTCACATAAGACATAATATATGTTCTGGGAAACCCTTTTGGGAGAAAACCCAACTGGAAGGTGAGGTCGCTTCGCTCTCTTTCTCTGTTTGGAAATATGGCTACAGGTACAAAGAAGTAAAGTTTGTGGTCCGTGGGCTACTACAGTGCACATATCCTATTTGTGTGCTCTACCTCCTACCTATCCTAGCTATCTTTGCTCAGCTATGGAACAAAATTCTCTCGAAAGAATGGAATGCCTCTTCCTCCTAGTGGGCCAGTTATAACACATCTCGATAGGTTACTAGTGGTTAAGTTTGACTACATTAAATCTTAACTCGAGTTACAATATAGACTCTTCTAGAGTCTTTTACATCATAAACATGTGTCTAGCCCTTTTCCACAAATAATGGGGGCTGACACGACATACTCCATAATTTTAGGTGTGAAAACAAGAAGGTCAACTTATGAGTGGCATAACTTTTGCATACGGACATCAATTGACATGCTTCTTGCACCATTGGAAATATATTTGTGTGTTTAATTGCATGAAAAGGTTATGCACTAAATTGGAAAAAAATTACCCCAAAAAATGTCATTTTATTCCTCAAAACACTCTCGAATTGTTTTAGACCCATTTTCACCAAACTAGGTCTCACTAGTAAAAACGGTCCCATGAGTTGATTCCTCCACTTTTTCCACTCTGAATGCATCGAGATTGATAACAAACAATATAATGATTCAATCTAGATCATGGATTTGAACATGGTAGACACCATCTGATTATTAGCCAATGATGTAAGTTGTTAACAGATGTGAGAGAAACCATAGATAATGATAATGGCTCTCAAGGTACCATAGTACAATTTATGGGCTGTGAATGAATGAGTTGAAGTTTAACACCACAAAAAAATATTTTGGTTGAAGGCTAATGATGCAAACATGTCATTAAGAGTGAGGCAACTTTCCATTAAGGTACACAAGCTCCAATGTACCAAGGGGAGTTTCTAAGTCAACTTCTTGGATAATGAGTTGATCTCGACAAGAAGCAACCTATCGCGGGAGGGCCTTGATGTATCCCCCATCAATGACATGAAACAAGTATCAATATTTGAGACAGAATGATGCTGATATGGAACTAGTTTAGGAATGATAGAAATGAACAAAGGCTTAAAGGTATTGTAGCAGATATCAACTAAAGGACTTCTCTTAAACATATTGGAGACACTTTATGGAGTTGGCATCATTGAATCAAAATTGATTATGGAGGTTTTTGATATGGTGTGACTAACCAAAGAGGCAAGAAGATTTCCCAACCCAACAGTTATAGAGATGAAGTGAAAGAGTGTCATGTTCAAGAGCAACTCTCTGCCATTAATAGGTTAAGTACCTCATTTTCCCAATTTCCCCAACCATTTTTGGTATGTACCTCTTTATTTTTGACAAACTTGAGGAAGATAGCATATGCTTGATCTATAAGTTCATCCTTCGAATGAATCCTTCTACATATTTTTAACGAACCTTGAGAAGGAGTGGTTTGGTTTCATCATGTTCGACAAGTCCAATGTTGTTGGATGTTTTTACGAGTCTAGAAAAGGTGTAACTTGACTTATTTTTCATGTTCATAGAGTTTCAAAAAGAGGTGAAAAAATAAAAATCCAAAGGTTTATTTTCGTAAAAATCTCTAGAGTCTGAAAAACGAAGAAAATGATACTCAAAAGAACCTCTTAACCATGTTTGACTAAGGTATTCCTTTTTCATAAATAATTTATCCTGGTTCAGAAAAAACGTTAAACTTATACTGGCTAAACGTCTTTTCATTTATTTTAACGAGTTCGAAAAGACAATTACTCAGCAATATTTTCATGTTTTGGGAGTCTGAAAAGAGTTGAAAGAGGACTCCTCCTAGAGGAACGAGTGGTATAAAGGGTAGCAACTAGTTCCAGTCATAACTACTCAAAACATATAGAGGTTAATAGGTAGGCTAATAAGACCACTCATTACAGTTGGTCCTCGAGAAATGGAAAAACAACCAAGTGAAAGTGTATTATTAGCCAATCAGATGGTGATGATGGAATGATAAAACCAAGACTCATCTATAAAAGACAAGCTAATAAAAGTGGCAATCACAAGAGATAGGATGAGAATGGTTTCATTTTTACACAAGCTTGAAACATGGGAAACTATGCTTGAAATCGGTTTCATTTTTATACAAGCTTGAAACAGAGGAAAACTATGCTTACGAGTGGTTTCATTTTTACACAATCTTGAAATAGAGAAAGCCTATGCTTAAGATAAGTTTTCATGCCCGTAGCATAATAACACAATTCTAGGCACATGCCCCCAAGCTTCATTTCATTCACCTAAGTAGGCTACTATGTACTAATAGGTGAATGGAACGAAGGTTCATTTACGAGATCAAGTGGAAGACTTGACTTAATATTTATGAGATATAGTCAAAGACTTGGATTGGATGGGGATTTGTTTCATTTTTTAATGAGATTGACACAGGAAAAGAACTATTCTCATATACCTTGTTTCATTTTTTAATGAGCTTGATACAAGAAAAGGAACTCTCGTCAAGGAACCTTGTTTCATTTTTTAACAAGTTTGACACAAGAAAAGGGACTTTGCTCTGGAAGCCCTATTTATACTAATCATGGCTCCCAAGAAACCATGGCTTCCAAGATGCTCTCATTAGATGGGAGAATGATGTTCTGGAAGGGATACATATAAAAAACTCCAATGGAAAGATCAAGCACCACTGCTCCCAGTACATGATGCACTACATCATCTACTTGATCATTAGTAGACGCGGACATGGAATAGGTTTCCACATAATTAACCTGTGGTGAGTGAGATACCACTTGCATATAAGGACCATTTAGGAATTTGGTTGATTGGGAGTCAAATTAAGACCAATGAATGGAAATTGGTCAATGGTGAAAATTCTTCCTTCATGTGGGAAACACATCACACAAAAGAGTGAAGAGACAAGAGCTCCCATGTCATAAACATAGTCACTCCTAAGGGATAAATTAAAATCCAAAGGGCCTTGGACTACCATCACACTGATATAGAAAATATTTCCTCCCACAATAATAGGAAATTGAGTAAGGATCCCTAATGATTGATTGGTTCCTTTGTTAAAAGCCAACAAATCTCGGGTAACGGGCACATGCTACGGAGAACCGAAAGCTTGCCAAGCAGTTGAGGACATAATACTAACAAATGCATATTCATCTATTACTGTGTCAGGTATGACCATATTATAACCTTGTATTATGATATGGAAGGTCACGTAAGGAGGAAGATGATATCCTACCAATCGACTCCAATCAAAGGAAGTGACCATACTACTTGGAGGAGGTTCCTTGGGAATGGGGGAACTACCCCCTTGTGCTATGGGAATAGGAGGATTTGCCCCCGTTTCCATGGGAATGGGAGAATTGTCCCCTTGTGTCATTAGAACAAGAGGATTTCCCCCTAGTTCATTGGAACCTAAATAAACGAGAATAACCTAAGCAGTATGAGACTCACTCTCTATGGGAAAAATACAGTCAATGGAAGGTGGAATCAAGTCAACCATTTTCTCAACTAATGGTTGGTTGGGAACGAACTCATGAGATTCATGTTCATGAAGATTGGAATTGATTGGATTTGGATTCTAATCAATCACTTCATAAACGAGTGGAAGATTAGGGGAAATATTTTAGTAGCTAGCTGGAAGTTGCAATTAAGAAACAGTGATATTTCTCAAAAATTTGGATGCTTCATCAATATAAGAGAAAAGGTGAATTGGATGATTCCCTTCACATAACTTACAGGGAAACTTAACTTTACCCTTCTTCCCATGGACTTTATGAGCACTAGTCGATGGTTTGTCACCAACATTATCTCTATAAGCTAACAACAAAGGTTGATGTGAGCCTATGGACCACACTTTTAATACCTTGGGAATACCAGGACAATCTCGAAGAAGGTGGTCACCCTTACATAACTTGCAAGGTAATTTAACTTTATGGGCTAATTTGAAGTTTTCTCCATACTATTTGCATGGGTAGCAATGGTTACTTGGTTTCCCACTTGCTTATTTTCCTTCTTCTTCTTCATTCTTTTCTTCTTCTTCTTAGCTTCCTCGTTACTGGAGTTAATACTTTCACTAAATGATGAGGAAGAAAGGGATGAAGAAACAATAGGTGAAGAAGGCAAAGGGTCAAATTTAGGATCAAATCTAGGTTGATGTTGTTTAGATGGAGGAGAATTTGGTTGAGGAGTAGTTTGGACATTTGGAACCATAGGGGGTTGAAAACAACTAAACTAGCAAACCAATGTTAAATCTGAGAAGGGATAACATTGTCATATAAGGAACACCAATATTTCCCAAAAGAGGAAAAGGATCAGGATTCCCATCAAAGGGCTTTCCTTGATTGTTAGACTAGGGAACCTTCTCCATTATTCTCAACCTAAGATCCACTAAGGAGTTCTTCCACGGTCAATTAATTTATTTTAGAAATTAAATACACAAAATAAAACAAAGGGGTAACTAGGTAGATAAAGATTACCAAATCACTATGAACTGCAATATACCACCATGGTAAACCAAGGATTTACGTACATGTAGGAAATCTCCCTGAATGTTGTGTTCAAAGTGTCACAGTGTGCAAGGTTGCCAATTTAGTTGCCAATGGCGAGATAGTAACCTATAGGGGACTTCCAAAATATACTTGGATGTACGTGGAAGCGTAGTCTATAGCAGTGTTGTCTAATGTGTCATGTGTGACAGGAAGCATTCCCATATATTTTTCATGCGTGGAGTCCCATATGATGTACCTGAAGGTAAATGGAGAACAATATGAGACACTTAAATACGTGGAATATCGACTACCTCCATAATGTAATGCGGACAAAGAAACAAAGCTCCTACATTTAAAAACGTTGTAACATGTCTCTAGCCTAGACCTCTACGTGTATCAGTAAATCTTACAAATTCTCCTTAGATTGATTCAATCAGTTTTAAAGTTGATCTTGAATTAAGTTCCAATTTTCAAGGCTCACCAAGATTTCACTTGAATTCCCTACAATGAAACTAGCATGATAAAGAAACTATTTTTATTCGATAAATATCTATCTACGAGAAGGAAGAGACAAAGAATAATGCAACAAACAAATATCTTCCTAACTATATCTTTCAATTTCACTATTCCAATTCAATTCAAAGCCCTGAAAGATGCCAAATCATGCAATGTAATCTATGCACAATTCCCTTGAAAACTATGCAAATGTAGTCTATGCACAATTTCCTTTTCTTTGATGAAAATGAGAATCCTAACTATGCAATTGTAATATGTGCAAGATAATTCTTCAAAACAAACACAAGATGATGCCAAATCAGCAAAATAATAATATAACAAGACTACTTATGAACAACAGTACCTTCTTTCACTAATGCAATAAAAGAACCATTCAAGTGTAAGTAAATGAAATTTCACAAAAATTATGCAATCCAATGAAATCAAATGTGATTTCAGATTTCATTAACAGAAAACTCAAACTGAAATTCAGTGAAAATTCCAAAGATCAAAAGAGATGTCACTCAAAGGTGATTAACACTCATACACAATTTTGTGAAAAAGCATGCAATTTCACAAAAGGGATTAGCTTTACATAGACACAGATAAACTCAAGAAAACCTTTTGGACCAAAGTAAAATAAAGAGCAAGGTAAAGGAATGCAAAGTTTTGCATCCTATAGGATCAACATGGATGCAAAATAGGAACCAATGCACTGTAGCACAGGTATAGAGAAGGAACATGTGCGCTAAAGCGCTCTGTCTTAGAACATGGAATGTGTTTGGATGTTTTCAAATTAAAACACAACACAATAAACACAACCAAGCTCAAAAATGTGTTTTCCTAAGGTCAATCAATGTATGAATGAGTCATTTAAGATCTCTTTGAGAGGTGAAAAGTGCTAAGGTCAAGAAAACCACTAAGGGAAAATATCGCTCCCCAATGGAGTCACCAATTTGTTATGTAGAATTTTCATGTTTGCGGAAAAAGGTAAATTCCCTAGATCTAGTGATCTAATATAGAACCAAAGAATACAAAAATATTTAAGTTTCCCTTAGAGAAAATAGAAAATGGGAAAGAATCCTACGTGGAATATGTAGCAAGCCTTCATTTCCTCCTTGCACACACGACTAAAATACACGAAGGAACCTTAATCCACGTAGAATAATATAAAATATATATTTGTTGAGTCAGAATGGCATTGAAATACATGAGTTCAAACATCAAACAACAAATATAGGAAAACAAGATACTCTTTGTATTAACAAATATAGGAGAGAGTTGCAACCATAAATAGAAATCTAACTTTGTAGATGTCTCCCCGAGTTGACTTGTCCTTCCTTGCCACAAAGAACACCTCAAAATAAACCCTAATGCATGAATGTGATGACTCCTTAGGCTCAAAGCAGCAGCATGAGGGCACTATCAATCTCCAAAATCCAACCCAGACCTTATGGGAAGCAGTAAATTTATAGGACGAGTGTGGTAGTTTAGGATTTACCATTCTAGGCTTGAGATCCACATATGATGAGAGGATAAGCTCAAGAGATAAGAGATATGGTATCCAAGATAGGATCAGATAGGAATTCAAGATATCTATCCATGGTAAATAGTTAAAACTACTTTGGAAGCTTTTGGAAGAGGAAGCTTCAGAGATATTTTTACTTTTCAAGAATTTCTATAATCAATGAACCTGCAGAAGAGAGAAACATGTGTTGACCAGCGTTGGTTCTCAGGTATGTGTTGGTGTCTAGGTAGGGGTGATTTATCTATCTTATTTGACATTAATCTTATCAATCTAGGTGCATATCCTTTCAAGGCAACGCATAAGGTATATGGAGGGGAAAACGCGTAATCTTTCCCAACCAAGGGTTCGTGTTAAGATTCAAAGCATAAATGCAAGATCAACAACTTACAGAACTACAGAAATAATCATAAACAATAAAAATTTTAACAACACACATAAAATTATAAATCACACACACATAAAGACACAACACCTGAATAGAAGAGCAAGCCCAGCTCTCTGATCAGGGTTGTGTTAGCCATGAAAAGAATTAGAACAGCAAAATGGATGAAATTTTATTAATCAGTAAAAGAAGTTTACAAGCTGATGGGTGAACCCCCATTCACAGGATCAACCTACGTTTTATACACAGCGAGGGAGATTAACAGTTCTCCTGAAAACATAGAAACTGTAGATACAAAGATATACATTGGTTGGAACGGTATCAGCATCAGATGCCTGGGATAGCAGGAAGGCCCAAGAATAGTTTAGAGCATCTATTCTCCAAGCTGTGCGACCTCTTGCTGATTGGCCGTTGCCAGTTATGCTGCAATATGTCAAGTTGAGGGTTCTTTTTCTCATGTTGCAGTCAAACACATAGTTTAGTACCACAAATAGATATACTCCATGCGTTTTACTTCATTATTAAAATATACCAATAGGAAAGTAAAGGGGGGAATTTACCTTGTAAGTTTAACATAACAACATGGGTAAATGAGTGCAAATATGTCAAAAAGGGTAATGGAAATAGGCAGAAAGATGGCCCGATTTGGTACCCAACATCTCCCCCCAACCAACCTATTGCATGTCCTCATGCAGTCCTCTGCTTTCGCAAATTTGGTTTCTGTAGACTGTATGTTAGATGAAGCTAGGCAAGATCATATTCTGCAGCCATTTCTATCCCTATAACTTTAAATCCATCCGAGAGGACAACTTCCTTCCACCAATCCGTCGAGATGTCATAGGCTAGAGTATATTCATTAGTAGACAACCAGAGAACAGGGAACTAGAACCGAAGCCCCATCCACTGGGACCCACATGTCTAGACACATGCCACATACCCAGGCACCCTATTAAGTACACGTGCAAAATTTGGTGCCCCAAAAGGTTCTCTTTCCTAGACGGTTGTTGGTGACATCATCCATCTCCTCTGGCAGCAACTAAGGCCCTCTTTCTGAAATGTGGTGAGTTGACTGACACAAAGATCAAGACACCGTTTTTGTGTCCTCACCATTCTATCTCTATTTTCCCCAATCCCTAGAAAGGTCCTATGCTTATTGAACATTGTGTCTTACCTCTCATGCTCCCCTCTTACTATAAATGGCTTGGTAATTTGATTGGATTCAAAAGTTTTACTAGTCTTCTGCCATTGAATTTGGTTAAAAGCATAAGAGGTGAGGGCTCTCAAATGAATGTCCCCCACATATGAGACCAGGTTGAAATCTCTGTCTAGCCGTAGTAAGTACCTGTGAAAGTAGAATTCACACATTAGATGTTGTGTGGGTACATCGTGACTCCTCAAAATCCAGAGGAATTGCACACTGTCCTCCATCTCATAGCTGAATCATTCTTAATACTTTCCATATAGAATAAAAGGAAACATTCGTGCAAAAATAAGGAATAACAAGAAGCAGGGGAGCAACATGCCATAACCCCTTACACCAGCTCGAACATCTGCTCCTTGTCGGCCTTCAACTCTGCTGCTTTCTTCTCTAACTATTCTATCTTGAGTTGTTGTTTTACCTGTTGTAACCTTATCACATCCATATGCTCCACATATCCAAAAATTGTTGTGGATGCCCTTTCCTCAGTCCTTCTGATTTCGTTTTTATATTGGGCCACAGTAGACTTCCAGGACTGAATTTCAACTATTAGGGCATACTCCCGATCTTCAAATAATTGGTCAATCAGGTCTGTATGAGTGTTGGTAGAGGTCATGACTATCTGGTCTATTTGGATTTTTGTGTCAACTCGAATAGTTTTGGCCTTTCTGGCTTGCTATTTGTGCTTCCTTAATTATTTATGCATTTTATTCACGTGCTTTCTCAGCTTCCTCACTTCCATTTTGAGCTGCATTGTTTCCTTGAACTACATCTGGCACTTTTGTTTCATCGGAAGCCTTCACTATTCGCACAGCTCTATCCACTCTTGTTTAACCAATATTTAAAATACACACAATGATCTGCTTTGCTTCTGGTGAAGCCAAGTCCCCGTATAAATGTATCAAATTTCTGATACCACATCCTTGGTGACTGTTTTAACCCATACAGAGACTTCTTTAACTTGCATACTAGTTCTTTCTTACCCTTCACCGCAAAGCCTTCAGGTTACTTCATGTATATTTCCTCTTCCAAATCCCCGTGAAGAAATGTTGTCTTCACATCCATCTGTTCTACCTCAAAATCAAAAGCAGCAACAACAGATAAAAGTAATCTAATAGAAGTTACCTTGCAACAGGAGAAAAAATATCACCAAAATCAATTCCCGGCACCTGGGAATAACCTTTTGCTACCAACCGAGCTTTGTATTTCTCCACCTTCCCTTCTGCATTTGTCTTCTTCTTGAACACCCATTTGCTGCCAATGGGTTTCCTTCCAGCCGACAACTCGACCAGATCCCAAGCCTCATTTTTGTGCAAGATGCCATTTCATCAACCATGGCCTCTTTCCAGAGTTTTCCATCCTCTGTCTAAATCCACTGCTTCTTTCACAGTTCTGGGATCAACATCAGTAACAGAAAAAGAAAAATTTGAACAGAAAGCAGATGGACTATACCTTCTTGGCTGCCTTCTTTCTTGAACTGATCTTCTCATAGCCGGAGTTTATGGCTCTTCATCTTCTTATTCCTCCTCTGCTACAGAGTCTGATTCTTCCTCCTTAGTTCAAACTCTATCTTCACAGGTTCCTTTGGTTGGACTTC
>APFE031618180.1:3572-18135 GCA_000404065.3 Pinus taeda | reverse complement strand
CAGTAGACAGTTTTATGATTTTGGGTTGTTCAACTGTCCCAATGTTATGCTCTTCTATAGTGGTGTTTAGGGGCTGCAATTTTGGTTTATTGGGAACATCGTTGGAGTCAAAAATGTCTTCCAAAGGAGCTAAGCCTATTGGAAGAAAATTGTCCTTTAATTGTATCACCTCAGTTTCATATTCAACTATCTCCTCACATTCAACCTGTTGGATTTCTTGTATGTTGTGTTGGTCGAAGACTGTAGGATGTAGCATTTGATTGGCTGTTTTGGGTGATATTGCTAGGTTGTTGTGTTTGCCATGTATTTGTGGTTGATTTTCTGTCTTAAGTATTTGTGATTGACTTGCTGTCTCAATGTCTATGTTTAGACCTGAAAACTCTTCTTGTAAAGTCAGAAAATTGTTGATTTGTGTGTCATTGTCAAACACCTGCCAGTCCTTTATATTGTTTGGGAAAGATGGTCTATGTTTTACTTCAGTTGTAAAACAGTGATGGGGCTCAAAAGGGAGCTTGCAGGTACTTGCAAACGTAGCTAGACTATGAGCATGAAGGTTCTGAGCCGTAGGAATTTTGGTAATCTGGAACTCAGTGAAAGACTCTAGTAGCTCAGTGGCAGCAGACCTATAAGACCTGAGTCTTTTATCATTGGTAACAAAATTGCCTCTCACCTGTTGGATAACTAAGCCTGAATCCCCTAGGATTGATATTCTTATGGCTTGTAGGGATTGTACCAACTTGAGGCCTTGTAGGAGAGCCTCATATTCAGCCATGTTGTTGGTGCATTTGAAGTTTAGTCTATAGGCTCTGCCTTCTGCATGGTTGTTTTATTTGTTATGCACCCACACTCCAGCTCCTGCCCCTAATTTGTTAATTGATCCATCAAATTCTAAGAACCATAGGATTTCCTTTTCTAGGGGGGTTTGAATAATGTCTCTATGGGCTGGGTTTGTAAATTGGAGTATGGGCTGTTTATTTAGTTTGTTTTCCAGGATAGCCTTCTCATCTGGTGGGATCAGCTTTGTTTCTTGAGGAGCAGTTTGTTTGTTTGACTTCTGATCCTGTTTAGGCGTCCTGGTTTCATCATCACTTGTTTTGTGTTCTTGAATGCTTGCATCCTTTGATCCAACCAGTGTGTTTATGTCAGGATTTCCTTGATTGGCAGGCTGATTTGTTTTAGTTATATGAGTTTCTTCATTGTTTTTGTTACCTGTATTGTCATTGAAAAGGATGTACGAGTCTGTCAGAATGGACAACATATATGGGGAAGTTTTGAGGCTTCTCTGCAGTGCTGACCATGTATTTCATCAGAGATTCTCTATACAATCTCTTGGGTTGACCAAAGACTATGATGGTAGCATATGACATGTCCAATTGAAGGGACCCTTGAAGTTTAGCCCCCCATGATCTTGACAATAACATCCCATACTTGGGTGGGATATCAGCAACAACAACATCCATCAAGATTGTTTTGTTTGGGTATTGGACCAGGGATACACACAAGTCTTTTATCAGGCCTAGACATTTAACCTGGCTGGAATCAAATGAGAACAGGTCCTTGTATGGCCTAGTAATATCTAAATTCAGCCTCTCCATGACTGACTTTGGCATCAGGTTATGGGAGGCACCTGAGTCAAACATTGCATTGTGTAGTATCTTGTCATGTATATGCAAGCTGACATAAAAGGGTAGGATCCCTGTGCCTGTTGTTTTTCCATCGACCTCTGGACCAAACAGTAATTCTGGGGTATCATCCAAAACATTGACATTGTCTTTGTTTTGAGTGAGTTGGAGGGACTTCTCAATCTGCTGTTTATAGATGTCATTCTTGGCTAACTCTGTAAGAGGGATGGCTATTTTTAGTTTACCAATTTCAGCTTCCAAATCAAAGGGTTTCTCAGTTTGGACCTTAGTGCTATGGGTGAGCCCTTTTTCTTTATTTGGTAAGGTTTCTTCTTGATCTTGGGGCTTATGTTTTTCAATCACCTCTTGAGGCCTTTTGCTTGGATTGGGGTGCACAGATGATGCAGCTGGTGGGTTTTGTGTATGTTCAGTAACTTCTTCAATAGTTACTTCCTTTGTGAGTGAATCAGTTGCATTCATTGGTTCTGTTACTATGGAACTCTTGGGCAGCAGTCTATCCTTGGTTTTCTCAGGCTGTGTTATGTTTACAGTCCTGCTTCGTAGTTTGTATTGTTTATGGACTTCATAGACAGCTGTGTCATAGCCTTGTTTGAAATCAAATGATTCTCCTGACTTTGTTTGGAATTGTTTGCTGTCTTCTTCTTCATGATCTTCTTGACTTAGGAAGACTTGGTGCTCATCATCAAGACCCATTAAGTGGATATGGGTATCATCCACTTGCTCATCTGATGTGGATGTTTCAGCATAGTTTTCTTGAAATGGAGGTCTTACTTCTGGATCATTGTTGGCTTTGCCCCCACTAGGGTTTTGGTTCCTCCTAAAGTTTGGATTTCTGTTAGAGTTGTTTGGTGGTGCCTCCCATGAAGATTTCCTTTCCACAGACTCTACCCTGTCGCCCAACCTCTTCATACCAGAAATTATTGCATCTAATTTTTGGTCAAAGGCTGAGGGTTCCTCCTTAAAGGCAACTCTCTTTTCTAATCTAGCCCTATTCCTCTTAGCAATCAGGTTTGCCTCAACTGTCACAACAACCTTCTGAGCTTCTTCAAGGGTTTGGGGGGCTCTTTCTTTTAGTTGGTAAGCCATATCAGGGTCAAATCCATCTGGAAATTTATATAAGGCCAAGTCAGGGGGAGGTCTGAGGTTTTGAGGTATTGCATTATATACATTATTAAACCTAGCACAGTATTCCAGAACTGTCTCTTGAGGACCTCTTTTGATCATGTCATATTCACCAAGTATATGTAGGGGATCCTTCTTTTTCTCCCATCTGTTTGTGAAGGATTGGTAAATCTCATTAAGGGTGGTGATGGTGTTTGCAGGAAGTGATCTGAACCAAGTTCGAACATCCCCTGTTAAGCTTTGGACAAATATTCTCATCCTCACACTCTCATCATCTATCTTGTAGTTTTCAAAATGATCTTGCAATCTCTTAGCATGCTGAATAGCAGAATAAGGGCTAGTGGAGTCAAAATAGGAGATTTTGGCCTGGTAATCTTGAGGTAAGGCCATAGGATTAGCAGGTAGTTGCAGAGGTGCATACCTCATAGCCATATTCACAAAATTTTGGGGGTTGACAAGGGCAACTGGGACAAAAGGAACAGTGGGTACCACAGGGGTAACAGGTATGGAGGGATTTGGAGTGTTGGTCAAGGGAATGTCTATAGGGGAAGAAGATGTGGGTGGAGGACTTTGAGATGTGGATGGAGAACTCGGGGAATTAGGGGTGGAATGGAAAATTACTTTGATTGGAGTGGAGATGGGGTTAGGGTAAACTGTCTCTGGACTAAGGTCAGCAAGGTTTTCTTGTTTTTGCTGATTCTTAATTAGTTTGGGGATTGTATTAGGATTTTCAAAGACAGTAGGAGGGTTGGGGTCAGGATTAGCCCTAGTGTACTGAAGGCTATCCTTGGGAGCCAGCTTCTGAGCTAGTCCTTCTAAGTTTTTTGAAAGATTTGTATAGCAAGGACTGGACAGGAGTTTGAAGGATTCTGTGTATCTATAACTGAGTCTAAAGGATATCTGAGTCAGCTCTTCCTTAGGGCTGCAAATGTTTGTATAGGAGCAGATTGAAGGTTTCTTGACTGATGTTCAGATTTTGAGTGTAATTCTTGGAAGATATACAATCCTCTCTAGATCCTGAGGGTCCCCAGCGGAGTCACCATTTATGTTAACACCTAGGTTGTTCCCTATGATTCCCAAGGGAATACGGCTGGGGTAACCACTAACCAATCTTTGGATTACAGCTTCTAGCCTAGCTGTAATTAGAGAGGGCTCTCTCTGTAAGGTTTGTCACTGTTTTGGTGGAGCTTTTAGGCTAGTTATGAAGTAAAGGTTTGTTTGTTTTTTTTGTTTGGTTGGGAGGATGTTTTTCTGATAGTTTTGAAGTGTTCTCTACAGATGAATTAATCCATTGGGCAATGGGGTCTGTAGCTGTTGTCTCCTTGAGATCCTGGTTTAGTACAGCTGGAATTACAGGGCCTTTATATATTTCATAAAACAAACTGTAAATTGTGAGGGAGAAATGAGAACCAACCAGTAAAGAGCAGTTAAGAATTCTTCACTGAGCTGGGATGTGAGAAAGGGACCTATTACTTAGGAGCATTACCTGAATTCCTGGAACAATAGATCACTGTGATGATATAGTGTGAAAGGTAGCATTTAAGAATTACACTTTCATTACCATAACTGAAGAAAACATTTATAATAGCTTAGATTGAGCTCAGGGTAATCTATGATTAAATCCTGAGACTATTCTTTTTCCTTGCTATTTAGATGTGTAATATATGGAAAACATAAATGATATATGAAAGATAGCAAACATATAACAGAGAGAAACAAGAAAACTTATTGAGCCATGAAACACGCAGGAATCCTGCAATATTAAGCCATACACCAGCAAGACATCAACAGACACAACGCTTTGGAAAATCCCATCATCCTTTGTATTAGTTGTCTGAAGATTTACAATAGAATAGGAACAAAATAGATATCAAGAGATTTCTTACATCCCGAGTCCAACCCCTGCTAACAAATGCGAGGGGGAATATATAGAAGTCTATTACAAAATATCTCAGGCATTGAGTCATCTGAGAGGAAACATATCTTCTTTCACTCATACAGGGCTTGCAGATGAGAAGTTATTACAATCTTTAATGAACTATAAAGGCTCTTAACTCCTGTCAGAACAATCTTGACCTTTGGGGCTCACGGAGTCGGTCGAGCACTTTGATATAACTGCTGAATGACGTGTCTGTGCAGCTGTAACTTCCTGTGTCTTCTCGGCCCTGTCACCCATGACTGCTGATGCTGCTGCTGTGGCCGAGTACCTGTGCTGAGTTCGCTCAACCTCTGTCTGCATACCTGCTGATGTGTCTTTGTCCTGCTGTGTATGAGGTTCAAAATATTTTCAAAGGAAAAATCACAATTACTGACTTTGGTTTAACAGTAATCATATCAACTCCTCCCATACATCTGATGAAGGCAACTGATGTTTCAAAATTGACCCCATGGTCTCATCAGCCTCTGTATATTTATAAAAATGAGGGAGCTCATCAAATAAATGTGCAATTTCATTCCTAATAAAAAATAGATCATCTACTCTATCAAAAAGAATCTGCCCTGTTACTGGGCCTGCTTCTGATGATGCACTAGATGCCTCTGAAATCTGTGTTGCTGCAAAATTGCTTACTCTCTTAGCATACTTCTCATGGGAGAGTAACTTTCCTGATGGATCCAATGGGCTAGGAAGCCCCCTGTTCTGCAAAGCCATAAACCTGTTCTGAAATTTATTATATCTGCTTGCATGTCCTGGGTTCTTCTTTCCAGGGTCTGAATCAGGTTTCTCAATGTCAGGACTCTTCTGATTAGGGAGATGGTCTCTGTCCTGTTTCCAATCCCCATCCTTATCAGCTGGGAGCTTGTCCTGTAGTTCAGCACGTCTATCATCCTAGTGGCAATCTCAGGCATACTGCCTAGAGATGCCCTTGCCCTCTGCATTTCTTTGCGTGCTCTTCCAATGAGTGCTATTTACTCATATATAGCCTCAATATACTCCCACTGGTCTGTTATACACTGGCCAATATTGCCCCAGATGACCCTCTTAAGCTCTGATGTAACTTTATCAAGTGTGAGCTCTTTTTCTAGCTCAGCAATCCTCTTCTTGAGGGCCTTTACCTCCCTCTCTCTTTCAGCCACATTTTGTTTTGACTTGTCATATTTTTCATTTATTTTTGCCAGACTGTCATGGGCTTGGCTCAGCTCAGACATCTGGAACTCCAGGACCTGAATTTCTTTCCTCAGCTTCTGCATATCCAAGCTTTCAGCCTGCTCTGTTGTTGGTGCTGAGGTAGTTGGTGCTGAAGTATCTAGGGCTTCTTGCTGCACTTGTTGGCTGGGAGGGGCAGTGTCTTGAGGGGTTTCCTCAAGGTTTATTGTTTCTGGAGGTGGCTGTGAGGTTTGCCCTGCCTCCTTCTGCTGCAATACTGCTTCCAATGTGGCCTCCGACTCCTGCAGCTTTTCTTGAGTTTGAATGAGCTCCTTGTATAATGTCATTAGTAGAGAAGCTGCATCATTTTATTGCCTCTACTAGGAAACCTCATCCGTTTGTGGGTGAAGAGTTGGTGGGATTTTCAATTTATTTTTCATTGCTGCCATATCAGCATCACTTAGCCTGAGGACTTCTTGCACAGCCTTAACATCATTAGGATCATGCCCAAACTCTATTATAATCTCCTCCAAGGCTTTGATCCTATTATCCTTAGCTTGAGAGGAAGCCCTTTCCAACTCAAGATGTGCAGCAGTATTGTTCAGGCTATTTTGCAACCTGTAGTTAACCAAGCCTTATCAGCCAAGGTGGCATAGACCATCTCACCCGTCTGTTTATGGAGCTCAATTTGATCCATTGGGTGGATGTCTTTTGCTAGGACCTCCAAATTTGTCCTAATATAGTCTGTAGCTGATTGTGGTTGCTGCACTGTTGGTGTGAAGTGGCTCATGACCATTTTCCCCTCCTGTGTATCAAAGGCAGACACGAGCCTTTGTTGGTTTGTAGGAGCCATGTTCAGCAGGTGATTGTAGAGTTGAATATTTATTGGTTCACTCCTTCTCTTGATATCTTTGAACTGCTGTTTAATGCTTGTTTCTCCTCCCTTCTTTTGTCCTGAGGAGCTTACTTCTCCTAATGCTGCCCTGTCTTGCTCCTGTTGCAAGGAGCTGGCTGAGGCTTCCATGGTTGGCATTTCCTCTTCTGAGAAGGGATTTAACCTTTGTCTCTTCTCTAGCAATGTGGTAAGGGGAGTCTCCCTTTCTCTTTTTCTGCTTACGTCCTCCCTTTGAGGGGTTTGGAGGACGGAGGAGTCAACCCTAGAATCCTGCCTTGGAGGTGCCATTGGTGTTGTCTGTTCTTGGGTGGCCATTTGGGCCTCTGCTGTTTGTTTCCCCTAACCCTGTTGGTCTTTTTGCTGCTGTTGCTGCTGTTGGGGTTGCTGCTCTTCCATAACCTTTTCCTTGCCCTTGCTTTGATCTTGGTCTGTGGTTTGTGCTGCCCCTTGATGTGTTGTAGAAGATGAAGCAGCTGCTCCTTCTTGAGGCTTTGGCAGAGTAAGTACCTGAGAAGGAGATTCTAAGTCAGCCATTTTTAATAAATGCCTTCTGGCCCTTTCAACTAATTCTTCCTGAGTAACTGGTTCTTCCAGTGTGTTCCTTCTCCATTTTGGTTGGTTGGCATGTCTTTGAATGTGGAGCATGCTCACATGCTCATAGCTGGAGAGCTTGTATTTCTGCCTTCTCAAGGATATGGACATGTTAGGGTCATAGGGCTTCCAAAGGAAGCTTTGTTTTAGGCCAAGGCCTTCTAGTCTCCTGTCAGCATCTTTCCAGCCTTCTCTTTTGTTTAAGACGAAGTGGCCCAGTTGATTTCTTACTTTAAGCTGTGCCTTCTTGCCCCTGCCTGCAAAGTGCACCATGTCGGCATTGCCAAATTGCCTGAAATATTCTAAGGCAAACAGTCTCATAGGCACATACCTGGGCAATCTGTATGGGCGCAACTCACACCCATATATTCTGATCACAGTATAGTGTTGGTAAAAGTACCAATCCCCTATGCTGTATGCACTGGACAGCTGCAGAATCCTCTGCATCTCATCAGTCAATCTTGGAGGGGGTGAGGTTAAGAATAGAGACATGGCTGGATGGATGAAGAGGTCTATGAACTCAGAGTATGTGTATGGAGAGTATGTGAGGAGGTGAATGACTGAGGTCCAGTACACTACTGACCTTGGGTTGCCTGCTGCATCAATTCTCTTGATCTCAAAGGAGAACTTCTCATGTTGGTAGTACAGGATGAGGTGATAAATGTAGGAGGTGTATCTGAACACCTTCTCTCTGGACAAGTTCAAAAATTGCTCGTGCATCTTGTCTGAGATGTATGTAGCATAATCATAAAAAATAGGAGTCTTGCCGGGGGAAAACATTTTCATCATCACTAGTATAGTTTCCTCAATAAACTCTAGTGACTTGTACCCCAAAACTGAGCTAATCATGTATGCCAGGTCCATACCCAGTTGATTGAGGTAGCCATCAAAAATGGGAGGGTGCAGCACTGTGTCAGATTTTCTGATGAATAGTTGATTTAGCTTCAGGATCTGTGCTTCTGTTAATATCTTGGCTCCTTGGTTGATCAAGTATAGTAGGGACAAGGGGACCAATTTCTTCTGGGTCTTGAACTGGAGCATTTCCCTAATGGCCTCAGGGGTTATGTAGAATACTACTGCACCTTTAGGGTCAAGCACAGCCCTCTGCATGGGGTCATAGCGGACAGCACATAAGTGAATCAGGTCAGGGAACTGGTTGACCTGAGGGAGCTTGAAAATTGGGAGGGAGGACTCCCAAATGCCTAGAATGTCTGTCCCATCTTTATGTCTGGCTTTAAGCTCATTTAATAGATGAATGTGGAACTTGCATTTAGATGGGCAGTCCTCTGAGATTTGGTAGTCTAGGTCTGCCAAATCCTGCCACTCCAGCTCTCTCTGGGGGGCATTCAGGGGAGCAACATTGAGGGCTACTGATGCCGTTGGAGTGTCCATGTTTGTTTAGATGCTGCTTGACAAATAAGAAAGGTACTACCTGAGGAAGGAAGATTTTGAGGAATGCAGGGTAGCCGGGTAGGTCCACAGTAATTGGGATACTGTTTGGCTCTTTGAGAAGGCTATTTACCGTGTTTAGCAGACCTCTATTTGATAATTGAAAGCAGGTTATGGATTCCGGTTCACGACTGCGCGAACGGGAAAAGGGTTTTTACTGGAAATTCAGTCTGAAATGGCTCTGCTAGTGAATTTCGACCATGAAGTCTTCAAGAGGGAGCTGGGTATGCGTGGTTTTATGGTGAATTTTTAAGCTTCTGTTGTGTTCAGGTGTTTTTAGAATTTACAGAGAAAAAACCAGGTTTGCAGGGAGGTTTTACGGGCAAATACCTGTTTAATGGATTGCTTGGGTTGGAACAGCATTTGGGTACACGCTCTGAAGCTTTGTGGTTGCTCTTGACTCGGTTGGCGAATTCTTTTTCGTAAGGCGCATGCAGAGAGTGCAGAAGTGTTTTTATAAAAAAGTGCAAAAAACACGTAAATTTGGCAAAATATGGCTTTTTTGGCTTATTGCCGCGCTTTTTTAAATGACATCAGCATGTCGTCAGCAAGTGGGTCCGGGTTGGATGACGTCAGCAGGATGTCATTAGGTGACGTGGCGGCCTAAGACCGGTCCACGGGGGCGGTGAGGTAGTGGCCAAGTGGACGAATGGTGGACAGGGCACGCGGTCGTGGTGCTGACATAAGAGACAGAAGGGATTGTGACATAGGTGGACAGATGGCATCATATCAGGCCCCCTCCTATATGGCAAGGAATCTGTCAGAGGGGGCTCTGATGGAACATGGGGGTGACGCGTGGATTCGCGTGACATCATCGTCTAACAGATATCGGATGATATCTGTCGGACATCGGGGCCCCTCCGAAATCCACAACAACCGTCGATCTGGAAAGGCTTGATCAGACAGATATCGGGCCAGCAAGCTGCACGGAGGATATGGTCAACGGGCGGCTTAAAATAATAATATTTATTGGTAATTATGCCTGGCGGGACCCTTTAGGTTTTCAACCAATTTCGATAGTTTTTCAATGTTTCTTTTGTAAAATCAAATATACCCGTCAACTTTAGAACAAGGCGAAAATAAAGGTTTTTCATGAAATTTTTCGCATAAAGCATATGAAGGACAAAACTTAGGATGGGCGGGTTTAATAAAATTTCATGAAAAGTTGCATAATGGCTCCCGACCTTAGGATAGGGCGGGGAAAGTGGATTTCATCATTATTTGCCTTTTGGTGGGTATAAGGGTGCAAAAAGGGTTATTTCAAGGGTTTTTTAGGCAAAAATGGAGAGTTGGCTAGGTAGATAGGTTCTGATAGAGAAAAGGGGTTAGGCTTGGGTTCTTGAGGTTAACCAGGTGTTAATCCAATGCCCTAGTAGTGAAACCTATGGCTATAATGCCAAGGAGGGGATATTTATACATTGTTTAGGGTTTATACACCATGGTGTTATAATAGTAGGGAAAGTGAAGCATAGGGAGCTAGATAATAGAGTTAGAGGTTAATATGGAGGGAGAAGGTGAATGAAGAGTGGTATCACTAGGTTTTCTTCGAGACAACCTAGCTTAAAGAGTAGATCAAAATGAAAAGAACTTTGCACAAGAAATGTGGCTTCTAAAGCCCATAAGAACCAACATAAAACCTTGAGTCTCTCTTATGATCACAACTCGTGAAGGGATGTTAGTAATGAGTGGTAAAGAAAGGGAAAAAGTGAAGTCAGACATGCTCCACTATGTTGTTTTCCTTGTTTCTGGTTTGCAAGTTTCAGCTTGGAAGGAACACCACTTCTGCAACCCCATCTACCTACCCAAATATTTTGCCTAGCATTTTCTGTTTCTTCTTGGAGGGTGCATTTGGACTTGCAGACCCTTGATGTGACTTTTCTTTTCCCTTGGCTTTTTGCTTTGATTTTCTATCTAACACTACCCTTATTTCTTCCAAGGCCCCAGATTAAGCAGTTGGGAACCTTAGTTTTCTCTGCCTAACTACTGATCTGCCAAGATTAAACAGTTTGGACAGATTTCTTTCTCTATTCTACAACAAAATTGAAAACATGGCATGATCCAGATTGGACTGTTGGGTCATCCATCAAAACTTTAATAGGCATGAAGGCATGTACACACCTTGTCTTGCCTTGAAAATATGGGAACTTTGTAGCAGCAAAGCAGAGCATATTTGGCACTTGAATTTGCCAATCATGAAATATGAAACCTATTGGTATAGGTATCCAACAGTGGCTCCACATGGGGATGGTTTTTCCTCTTGAAAGACCAAGAACAGCAGGTCAGTGTGCCTTGGCCCTTTAGCTACTCCTTTCAAAACTTGGAGCTTTTTCATCCTCGGACTCTCAAAATGTAGATTGGCCTATTTATAATATTTGCTGTAGTCCAGTCTTTTCTTGCTTCTGCAATATTCTTGAAATCAATTTATTCACATACTTAGAGAAAACAATATATATAGCAAATTATGTACAAGGGCAACCATACTGCATTTATGGAAGGTAGTCAAAATAATGCTTCAACATCCTGCCATTGACAGGACCTTCATCCAAATCAGTTTCATCAAGATTTTTAAGGAAGTAGGTGTTATTTCCTTGTACTTCTTGGATGAGGAATGGTCCTCTCCAAAGGGAATCAAACTTTCCATGCTTTCCTTTGTTTTCTCTTCTTGAATCCCACTTGAGAACTTTGTCACCCATGTTAAAACCCTCAGCCTTGGTTCTTCTGTCAAAATCTTTCTTGACCTTCTCTTGTAAGGTTTGAACTCTGTTATAAACTTGGTCCCTGGTTTGCTGCAAACATATAATCTGATTCACCCTCCTTTGCATATCATTGGGCTCAGCTTGACTTTCTTGGAGTAGCTTCATAACAGGGATCCCTAATGATGAGGGAAACTTGGTTTCTAATCCATAGACTAACTCATATGGGCTAACCCCAATTGATATTTTGGTTGTTAATCTATCTGCCCATAAGGCATTGACAAGTTTCTTGTGCCAATTCTTTTTGTTCTCCTCCAACACCTTCTTTATCATATTTACCAGGCTTTTGTTTGATGATTCTGCCAGGCCATTTCCTTGGGGATAATATGCAGTGGAATGGCCCAAAGTAATGTGAAATTTGTGACAGAAGCTGACCATCTTTTTAGATCTGAAAGCAGCAGCATTGTCTGTTATTATTTTGTCAGGGCATCCAAATCTAGCAAGGATATTGGTCTCAAGGAACTGTATGATGGTGGAATCATTTGCTTGCCTGCATGGGATTGCTTCAATCCACTTTGTGAAGTAGTCTATTGCTGTCAGAATCCATCTATGCTGGCCTGAAGATGATGGGTTGATTTCTCCAATAAAATCCAGGCCCCATTGCTGGAATGGTCTCTCTGTTGCAATAGGTCTTAGAGGTAGTGGCAACAATTGTCTCTTTCCTTCAAATACTTGACATTTGTGACATGCAGTGGTGAATTTCTTGACGTCATAGAAAATAGTGGGCCAATAGTATCCAGCTCTAAGTATTTTGTCCACAGTGGACTTCCAGTATAGATGCCCACCACAATCACCTGCATGAAATTCTTCCATGATCTTGTTAGCTTCATTTTCAGTCAGACAATTTAATAGGATGCCCTCATGGTTTTTCCAAAACAGATGTTCTTCCATAACACAAAATTTTAAAGCTTTCATTTTTAAAAACCTACACTTAGTTCTGGACAGCCCTGGGGGAGCACACAGGTTTTGTAACACATAACAAATATCAGAATACCAGGGGGATTGTTCAAAGGCTACATTGATCTTTGGAGTCGCCAGCTCCGGTTCACTGTCCAGTTGGTTGATGTCCAAGGCTTGGAAATTTGTTTCAAACAATAATTTGGCCAAACCCTGCCCTTTTATTAGTTTTGTAGGTTTTATTTCTATATCAAATTCCAGAATGTTTGCAATCCATTTTCCTCTTCTGCCCTCTAAGTTCTCTTGAGTAAGTATGTCTTTAACAATTGGGCTTGGTACATAGGCTATAACATGGGAGTATAGGATGTAGATCCTAAAGTCCTTAATAGCTTTGGCTAAAGCATATGCTTGCTTTTCCATGATCTGGTACTTGAGGGGTGCATCTCTAAGAGCTTTACTAAAGAACGCAATGGGTTTCTCATTTCCTTGGTCATATTTCTGTAATAAAACAGCAGCAATTGTGTGTTGGGAAGCAAAGGAAAATATGATAAATTCCCTATCAAATTGAGGGTTTGTTAAGACTGGGGTTTGAGTGAGGGCAAATTTGATACCTTCAAAATCTTGATTTGCTTCTACTGTCCATTTTACCTTTGAATCCTTTTTAAGCATGTTACTGAGTAATCTCCTTAGTTCGGCCAAATTTGGGATAAATCTCCTTAGGAAGTTGATTTTACCCAGAAAGGCTTGTAATTCCTTTATATTTCTTAGATGAGGCATTTGTAAGATGGCTTGGATTCTATCTGGGTCAATCCTAATGCCATCTTTGGAAATGATGTGACCCAAGAGTTTACCTTCCTCCAAACCAAACAGGGATTTCTTAGGATTTAAGGAAATTCCATATTTCCTACAAGTTATGAAAATCTGCCTTAGATGTTTCAAATGTTCTTGGTCAGATTTGGAGAAAGGTGTGAGGTCATCTAGATAAATGACAAGAAAGTCATGAATCTCTTTGGCAAAAGAAATATCCATTGCTCTTTGGAATGTAGCCCCTGCATTCTTTAGCCCAAAAGGCATTTTAACATATTTGAAGGTTCCCCATGGGGTTGTAAATGTTGTTTTGTCCTGATCATCAGGATGAACTAAGATCTGGTTGAAGCCTGAGAATCCATCAAGTAAAGAAATTCTTGAAGCCCCCACTACTCTCTGCAGGATGTGATCCATCTTGGGTAAGGGGTAATTATCTTTCAAGGACACTTGGTTCAGGTTCCTTAGATCAACACAGAGCCTTATTTCACCAGTTTTCTTTCTTGTAGGGACTAAGTTTGAAATCCAATCAGAGAATCTGATTGGTGCTATAATGCCTGCTTTAAACATTTTTTGTACCTCTTGTTCCATTGCTGGGAGGAGCATGGGATTGATTCTCCTTATTTTTTGCTTAAAGGGTCTTTGATCTGGCTTGAGCGGGATAGTGTGTTGTATTACAGAGGTGTCATAGGATTTTAAATCCTCATAACTCCATGCAAAGACATCCCGGAACTCTTTGAAAAGGTCAATGTATTTAGGCTTTTGATCAGGGGGTAATGCAGCAGACAGTTTTATGATTTTGGGTTGTTTAACAGACCCAATGTTACACTCTTCTATGGCAATGTTGAGGGGCTACAATTTTGGTTTGCTGGGAACATCATTGGAGTCAAAAATGTCTTCTAAAGGAGCTAAGCCTGTTGGAAGAAAATTGTCCTTCAATTGTATAACTTCAGTTTCATCCTCAGCTGTCTCCTCACAACTAATTTGTTGGATATCTTGTATGTTGTCTTTGTTGAAGATTGTAGGATGTAGCATTTGATTAGCTGTTTTGGGTGATATTGCTTTGTTATTGTGTTTACTCTGTATTTGTGATTGACTTGCTCTTTCAAGTATTTGTGATTGACTTTCTCTTTCAGGTATTTGTGATTGACTTGCTCTTTCATGTATTTGTGATTGACTTGCTCTTTCAGGTATTTTTTATTGACTTGCTCTTTCAGTGTCAATGTTTAGACCTGAAAATTCTTGCTGTAAAGTCAAGAAATTGTTTATTTGTGTATCATCATCAAACACCTACCAATCCCTGACATTGTTTGGGACAGATGGT
>APFE031618174.1:0-11169 GCA_000404065.3 Pinus taeda | reverse complement strand
GCCTCACTATCCTCACTCGCCACCTCCTCGTCCTCATCCTCCTCTCACTTCTCCAACCCCCTCCGTGACCTTCCCATACCACTCGCCCCCCCTCCCAACCACCTGCCCATCCTCCGCTACCTTCTCTTCCTCCGCCGCCTCTTCGTCCCTCCTCAAAATCCTCCCTGTCGATTCCACCCTTTACCTAACCCCGTCCACCTCCTCTGACTCTTCCTACTCCTCCTCCCCATCTTCCCCCTCTTTCCACCACCTTGGAACCCCCGCCTCCTCTAGCACCTATTCTCCCTCTTCCCACCATCCCGAAACCCCTGCCTCCTCCCCCACTCACTGCTTCGCCCGGCCACCTTCCCCTCCACCTAATCCTCCTCCACCTCGTCAACCCCCTTCCTCTGCCTCATCCCCACACCGCCACCTTTGCCACCTCCTCCCCCCCAACTCCTCCATAACCTCCTCTCCCCCTACCACTCCACAGCCTCCTGCCCCTGCCTCCACTACTCCTCCTCCTCCTCCTCCTCCTTCCCCCTACCTCCTCGCACTTGCCTCCTCTTCCTCCACGTCGTCCCCTCCTCTGGCCTATCGCCCCTCACCACATCCCCCACCCTATGCCTCCTACCCCCCTCGTTCTCCTGTACCTCCTCCCCTTCTCCTACCCCACCTCGTCTTCCTTCATGCTCCCTCCACCTCCTCGTCCACACCTTCACCATTACTGCACTCGCCGCCTCCTCTTCCTCCTCCTTGCCCACCCTTCCCCCAACTGCCTCTATCTTGTTTCGATATTGTAACCATTTAGCTTTTTTTGTGCGGAGTAACTATAATTGGGTGTGAGGAGAGATGGATATTGATAAGCAATTGCTTAGAATTTCAAATGTATGAACAAAAGTACACAAAAATAAATGTTATCCATAGTTGCGAAAAAATAATTATAAACATTACTTCCAAAGAAGTTATCAGCATTTCAAATGTGCAAGTAAAATGATCTATAAATGCTATGCATAGTTGCAGAAAAATATTATAAACAAAACTTAAAACAAGGATCGAAGAACAAGATTTTCTTAAGAATGTTAAAATAATTCAAATTGACAGAAATGACTTGCTTACCTCTGCAAATGTGATCATCGTGAGCGTGGGAAAGATTGCACCTGCAGCAAAATGTAGACATGTTTTCTGCCTCGAACAATGAAGGAAATTTCTCTTCACAATAGTGCAGATGAGAATCAGAAAGAATTAAACAATTTCTTACTCTACTCTCTCTCTATAATTCTCATGACCTTGAGGAATAGATTTTATAATTCTCTTCAACCGGACCATAATCTACCCGAAATTTGTAAGCCCTGAGTGTTGTGTTTCTTGAATTCCAATGCACGTCAATAATATAATAATCAATATGGATTGGATTTAAACACTCCATCAACAAAATTAGCAATATTTCTAGAATTTCAACAATATGGGAAAATATTATGTCAAGATTGTGTCCTCACATTAAGACCAACAATTATTTATTGAATTTTTTTTGTTTTGTTTTATATTCATATTATTTGGATATCTTATAAAATAGTTAGTTAAAAGTTTAGAAAGCTTTTGCATAAACTTCCGTTCAAATTTTTAAATAGCAGTGAAGAAAATTGTCATAACTAGAAGTTACGAGTTATTCACTTTGAGAAAAAAAAAATTAGAATAACTTAGCTTTCCACCCAAATCATGAATCCAGAAATCTGGAAATATCAAGCATGCATGCATTTATTTATTTCCAAAAATTCGAAATCTCTTAATCAAATTAAACATCATAAATTTGGAGATAACTCTAAGAAAAATCAGAAATAAGGAAATATTGAGAAGTTTTAAGGTACCTTTCGCATTTGCCTCCATAACGGTATCTTATGTCTTTCACTAAGCCCCTTCCACTCTGCTTTAAATATCGAAGGACATGAAATTCATGAATCATCGTCTCTAATGTGCTCTAAAGTCTATTAAGCCTATCGCTCCATAGCTGTATTCACTCCGCCTTCCGCTCAGCCCCTTATACTCTTTATCTCAGCGGAATGAAGAAAGAAAGAAAGAGAAACAACAAAAAAAAACACACAATGATACTAAAACAATAAATATATTAATTAATGAATGAATTAATGAGATTAAAACCATCTCACATACCCTGACTGCTTGATTCAAAAGGGGAATGGAAATTTTGTTTAATTAGTTTGCTTTAAAGATCAAACTACATGGAATTCAGAATTGAACCTCTGCTCTGCTCTGCTCTTAAGCGAATCCTCTCTGCTCTGCTATGTTCTTAAGCGAATCCAGGGATAACACTCCTCGAAGAATTAAAAATAGAGAAGTATTAAGAAGTTGCTGTAAGGTACCTTAAGCACCATATAGGTATTTACTCTACTATATGCACTCTTTATAAAAAAAATAAAACAAACAATGCACCACTAATTGAGAAAGTCTAGAAATAACTAATGAAATGATATCACTAAAACCATACCACATAACTTTAAATATCGAACGACATGGAAATCAGGAATGATCCTCTATGTTATGCTCTTCTCGCTCTCATGAGTAGTAATCCTCTTTACTTTGATCTTAAGAAAACTAAGCAAACATTAATCCAGAGATTATTATCTAAAGATCGAACGACATGGAATTGAGGAATAATCCTCTCTTCTCTGTTCTTTCTCACTCCCAGGGATAGTAATCCTCTCTACTCTGACCTTAAGCAAATTAAGGAAACATTAAACAATATTAATCCAGAGATTATTACTTTAAAGATCGAACGACATGGAAATCAGGAATGATCATCTCTACTCTGTTCTTTCTTGCTCTCAGGCATAGTAATCCTCTCTACTCTGATCTTAGGCAAATTAAGTAAACATTAAACAATATTAATCAAGAGATTAATGCTTTAAAGATCGAAATACAGGGAATTCAGGAATGATCCTCTGTGCTCTATTCTTTCTGAACTCTAAGGCGTAGAAATCCTCTCTACTATGATCTTAAGCAAATTAAGAAAATAGTAAAGAACATTAATCCAGAGATTATTACCTTGAAGATCGAACGACATGGAAATCAGGAGTGATACTCTATGATCTGTTGTTCTCACTCTCAGGTGTAGTAATCCTCTCTACAAGAGATCTTAAGCAAATTAAGCAAACATTAAACAAAAATAATCCAGAGATTATTATTTAAAGATCGAATGACATGGAGCTGAGGAATGATCCTCTATGCTCTGTTCTTTCTTGCTCCCAGGCCTAGTAATCCTCTCTACACTGATCTTAAGCAAATTAATAAAACATTAAACAATATTAATGCAAAGATTATTACTTTAAAGATCGGATGATATGGGATTCATGAATGATCCTCTCTGCTATGTTCCTTCTCGCCCTAAGGTGCAATAATCTACTCTATTCTGATCTTAAGAAAAATAAGTAAACATTAAACAACATTAATAAAGAAATTATTACTTTAAAGATTGAACGACATGGAAATTTGGAATTCAGGAATGAAACTCTCTGCTATGTTATTTCTAGCTACTATGATATCAAGCAAATTAAGGAAACATTAGACAACATTAATCCAAAAATTGTTACTTTAAAGATCGACATGGAATTCATGAATGGTTTACTCTGCTCTGTTCTTTCTCACTTCTTCTCTGTTCTTTCTCTCTCTCAGGCGTAGTAATCCTCTCTACTCTGATCTTAATCAAATTAAGAAAACATTAAACACCATTAATCTGGAGATTACTCCACGAAGAAGTAAATATAGAGAAGTATTAAATCCAGAGATTACTCCAAGAAGAAGTAAATATAGAGAAGCATTAACTTGTTGTAAGGTACCTTAATCCTTTCGCTTCATAGTGGTATTCGCTCGCTGTTTAGCTCAGCCCTTTGCACTCTTTCTGTCAACACGGTAATAGGAAAGAAAACAAACAAAGCAATCTTAAAATCAAAAATCTAAAATCAAAACCACAAATTGGTTATTGAAGACTCCAAATCAAAATAAATACCACATCTCTCTCACCTGATCTACTGATTCAAAATACGAAGGGAGGTTGTGTTTAACCACTTCCCTTTAAAGATCAAACTACGTGGAATTGAGGCTCTTTCTCGCTCCGGTGTTAAATTTGAAAATAAAACAAAAATGACATACACAATTCAAGCACACAGTTGAAGCCACACACCAACAACTAAAAGCAGAGACAAAAACGACCATAGCACACAAGACAACTGCCTGAGAGGGGAAGGGAGAAAAGCGCAATACACGTTAAGGAAATTGGAACATAATAATATATAGAGTGAGGAATCCGTCTTTCGCGCTCCTATTCTCCATGTCAATCTTGAAATCTTAAATGGTTGATAATGGTCAAATTTTTTGAAATGTATTGCAAGGCCAGAACTCCAACAAAACCATGACGAACAATTAAAGAATTGATTTAAAGTTATGAGTTTAAAATGGTAAGAAGAGTTCAGGTTACTATTTGAGAGGATGCCAACACCACATCTCCCCATCTGTTTGTTATTTTTGTTCAAATTTTAGATTTTTTTAATGAAGTATACTATTTAGTATGGATAATTTTTATTAAAATTTTAGATTTTATAATATATATGCGAATGATAGTGGATATATATGATTACTTTAAAAAAGTTAAACTATTTATTTATGTTTATTTTTAAATAATAAAAAATTTAAATAAATAAATAAAATAATATAAGATATATTTTTAATAATATTATATTATATTCAAGTATGATTAGAAATATCCAATTACGTATAATGAAGTTTGGAATAATAAAAGATAAATTATATTAAAAAATGTGTAAAGAGTACTTAAATCATAAAACTAAATAAAATTATATTTACATTTTTAAAAATAGAACATATTAAATAGCAACAATGCTTATTTTCAATTTTTTTCTTTAATTAAAGATTTTATAATTAGTTTCTGAGTAATACTTATTTATTTCCATGTTTGTAGGCTTTCTCTAGTTAAAATGTTTTGCACCAAAATACATTTCTTATAGCTTGTGGTAACAAGTATGACTAAAACACATGAGGATTAAAGCATATCCATATGCTCTTAAACAGATGATGACTAAAATTAGAAAGTTTAGAAAAGAAAAAACCTAACAACTGTCACTTCTTAGACACTTCCAACTAAATTTTAAAAATATTAATTACATTCTTAAAAGCTTAGAAAAGCAAAAAGATAACCGATATATTTAGAAACAAGAATATAATTTGCATTCTTCAATACAATTAAAGAAATATTACTTAAATTCTTAAAACTTGAATAAAACAAAAAATTAACAGTTAAATTTAGAAAGCAAAATCCTAATTATATTCTTAAATACTTTAACAAAAACAATTAAATTTAAAAAAGCAACAAAAAAATTTGGCAAAAAAAAATAAAACAAGCCAAAATTTCAAACTTAGAAAGTGGACACAAAATAAAAAAACCTTAGGGAGTAAATTCAAAATGTGAATCCTATCCGAAACCATCAGACCAACCACATTAGCTCACATTAGCTCCTTCGAAATGTCTTTCAAATCTCAATGATGCTATTATGCCAAAAGAGAATCTCATTATGAGTAAAAAATTACAATACAAAAATTAAAACTATTAATATAGTAATAACATGAAATTAAATATAATCAACATGAAATTAAATAATAATGAAGGATTATTATAGTAAGTCCAAATCAAACAGTAAATATCAAAACATTATATTGAGTTTATTTTTCAAAATAAATCAATAAATCTGAAATTAAATACAATTTAAAAATATAAAAAAATCATTAAAAAAATTCTATTTTAATAAATAAATCTATCGTCTGGTATATCTAATTTTAAAATAAATATATATTTGATTATATATATGATATAATAATATATATATATATATATAGAAACAAAAAAAATAAAATATTGAAAACAAACACAACAACAAATAAGATGAAGGTCAAAAAAAACCCATAAAGGAAAAAACTATGAACTCAACAAAAAAACAACAGTAAAAAAATCAAGGAAGCATAAGAGCAGATGAGTGATTATAACAAAGCTTTAGAAGAAGAGGAAACACCAGATGGCTAAGTTTAAATGTGTGTATTCCTACTGTCCTAGGCATGTAATCTGAAATAACCAAACATTCTACTACTGGGCATGTAAATGAACACAATAACTCTTTTTTCCTTTTTGTATTTTTTGTGACAATGTGAATGCTAAATCCTCTTTTCCTATCTTCCTAGGTGCTTTTTCCATAGTTTGGCCTTAAAATAGGCTACTACAGATCGTCCGATAGGATGTCCTAATGCCTCCTATAGGATGTCCTAATGCTACTACATGATCCCCTGTATTCCTACAAGATCTGGTTGAGAGCAAGAGTAGGGATTTGGAAGGTGGTTTAAGGCTCAACGAAGGTGAATGGTGGGAGAAATGAGGCAATGGAAGGGTTAGGACTCCTTCAAAGATCAAAAAATAGTTTTTGAAATGGTTGGATTTGCTCAACAAACTTGGAGAAGTGTTCTTATGAAATGATTAATTTGGATAGGGATTAGTGGAAAAAATGATAATCATGGATTGATGAAGTTAGGATGAGATTGTTGGTCATGAGATCTCTCTACACTTGTGAAACTCCTGCACTGCATCAATCCGTGGCATTTCTCCATGAATCATGTCAAACAAGAAAGATTTTAAATCAACTAAGAAAACAAAATTTCATTATCTAGTTGCCTATTTCATCCATGGAAAAACTTGCATAATAGTATGAAACCTTTTTGAGATCTAATGCAAGGCTAAAGATATCAGAAATGACAATTAAATCCTATTCTTGAAAATTGGTAAAATGTTGGCCTAAGTAGTAGAAAACCCTAAATTCCATAAGAAATCATAATTACGTCTTTTTGGGGCTGCATATTAGTTCTTTCCTGAAACCATGGTCCCTGAAGGGAGACGTCCATCCAAAGCTACCTACTATCAACATTTTCATATTCCTTTATCTTTCTAAGCTATTGTTAAAACAATGCACAAATGGGAGAAAACTAATCAAATCCACAACTGCTTGCAATGAAATAATGCTAAAAACAATTCAACCGTTAATCTATGACATCAACTAAGGATACAAATACAAGAAGAGGAGCATTTGTTGCTAGGGTTGCACCCTATCCTAAGAGCTTCAGCCCTCTGATTCAACTCACTGATTGATCAAGGAAATACTCATTCTCATTATCATATTAGAAAATTACATAACATTGTCTTCCACAAGTCTTGAACTCAAAAATGCCTAGTGCTTTTACATAAAAAATACAAATTCCAATGAGGCTCTAGGGCTCTTTGTTTATACAACTAAAGTCTCCAACTACTTCCTTAAATATAGGGAGGCTCCTCTCCCAGACTCAAGATGAACTGGTTCGTTAATTGTCACTCGCTCTATTGTCTTTTGATCTTCATGACTTGGCTACTTGTAACTCCGAGATAGTTTGATTTGATGGAGGAATATTCGAATGAGTAAGGATTAAATGAGGAGGATCTATCTCCTACAATATCTCCTTCTTGACTCATTCGTGTTTCTGCCCTTAGTTAGCCAAAATTATCATGATTTTCTCTCAAAAACCTGCAACCAATTCACATTAGTCCACTAGACATAACATCTCTGTTTTACTCATCTCATTAAGCAAAATATAACCAAAATATGTAAGTAATTATGACAAGAGTTGATTTAAATAAGCTTGGAGGTGTATGAAGGTCCATAAAGTTACCTAATGATGAGGCTCATCACCACCTAATAGATGATGATCATCATCCTTAAGATTACAAGATAGGGCTTGTACATCACATTTGAGCACCAACACTTGAGCAAGTTAATTCCACATAAGCCCTTTTCCTCTTCTAAGTGTGATGTAGGGAACAAAATTATTATTCAATTGAGAAGTAAAAGTAAATCTATATGGAGTGTATAGTAAATTATTAGATTGAATAAGAATAATATCCACAATCAATAATGTATAAATAAAATGCATATTTATATGGAGAGTATAATCACTTATTCAATTGACATGTACTGCAAATAACTACCATCATGGCCATCTAAATGATATGATTATAAATCACCTAGAAAACTATGGATGTGACACAATTTTCCTGAGGAATGGACCAAGACATCGAATATGACAATTTTTTTTATCATAACTGTTATAATAGATTAATATATTATGTATTGTGAAGTAATCCAATATCACTATTTATATGATGTGCATTGGAATGTTTTTATAAATTGTTTAAAGTAACAAGAAGCGCTTCCACAACACAAAATTAGCAGCTATAAAATTAATATATAATAGTAAGAAACATTGAGGGTAAACAAATTCGAATAAAGTATTGCAAAATGTGGCAAAATGAAGTAGTATCGAGTGTCGTAAATGATATTCAAATTCACTTTGTCATTCTTTAATCACTAAAGGTTCCAACTATTTATAATTTTATCAAAACATCCGAATGTAACTCCAACAAGGAGTGGAATAAGATTTTGAATGGAAATCTATGACCATATGAAATGTGAAAAACATGAGTCTAACCACCTTTTCAAAGCTATGGTTATAACCAAGACTTGAAATTTACCCTTCATATTTTTGTTTTCGATCAAATTGATTCTATTAGTTCTTTGAAAGAGAGCAACAATTTTTTTCAGGTATGCTTCTCCCCCCATTTCATTCCAACCAAATTTATTAACTAGGAGAAAAATATAAAAGGTGATACAAAAGTGCCAAAATTTAGATTGTGTCCATAAAATAAATGCACAAAGAATCCAAAAAACACATAGAATACATATGAAAAGAACTTCCGTCAAAGATTATGAGGGGATGCCAATTCCTATCCAAAATAAAAAATGTTTGAGGGTCTAGGGGGGCCCATAAACATGAATCTCTAGGTGGTCAATCTGACCCTCAATATGATCTAGCGACCTATTAGTCAATATTTGGCTCGTTATAAGTGAAGTCGTCTTGTCCAGAATTTCATGTTTATTATGCTTTTAGTCAATCATGAGCGTTATCACCTCATTCAGAGAAAGGGTGGCAAAGCAGAACGAGGGAAATTGCATGTAGAGAAATAGGAGAGGGTGGCGATAATCAGCTGTACACAGTCGGGAGAGAGGGAGGATTAAGGAGCCGAGTAGAAAAAGCAGGGACACGGAGAAGGAGGCAAAGAAGTGAGGGAAGAATGGCAGCAGAAGGGAGTATGTTGGCAAGCAGATGGATGAGGAGCAGGGCAGGAGAAGGGAACCAAGGTCGAGGGAACCAGGATGCGAAAAGTAAAGGAATAAAGGAGGGGGATACAGAGCAGTTTTATATACCTGTGTATGATGATTCAGAGAGCGGGAGTGAAGACGTCGAAGCGGAAAATGAGAAGGCAGAACAGGGGACTGGAAATCTCGACCGAAATAGGAGAAACACAGGAAGCAGGACCATGAAAAGAGGAAGGGAGGAAGCTGAAGGAAGTCAGGAACAGGTAGCCGAGGAAGAGAGCGGAAGACGGATTCAAGGGCGAGGTCGACGAGTCAGGGGAGGCCAGAGGAGGCGGGGAGTAGCAGAGGGTAGAAGCAGACGTGGTCGGTGCTGTCGAGAAGGTACGGTGGAAGACGGGGAGACCAGCGCTGAAGGGGCAAGTAGAAAGGGAAGGAGGACTATTGAGACATAGGTTCAGGCAGCTGAGCGAGACTACAGTAAGAAGACTAAGCCAAAAATCAGAAGGATAATTGATCACTATGAGGAAGAGGCAATTCAGGCACAGCCTGAGGAAGAAATGGAGGACTCGGTGCATCTCCTGTCAGATCCAGGACATACTCGAGGCCGAATGACATGATATAAACAGTCTCTACACTTATATTGGGTAATGAAAAGGCTTATGGCCAAGGCTATTGAGCAGATAGCCTTGGAAATGGCTAAGTTATCACAGGGGATCCCAAACCTGAAGAAAGAGCTGAAGAACATCCTAATCACTCTTCTCATGCAGGACAAGAGGCTGGAGGATCTTCAGCAGCAACTAGAGGCGAATGGCTTGGTAATCAAGAAGGAGAAGGAGTAGCAAGAAGATATTGGGAATGAATGAAGAAAAGGCATGTTTTTTGAAGAATTTAGAAAGTGGAATTCTTAGTTTCCATTAGATATGTATAGGATCTATGTTAATTTTTACTTGCAGTCACATGACAATAGTAACAGTTATAAGGTTGATGTTTACAAAGCCTGGGAAGAGAGACTGAAAACCTTTTATTTTTGGTTAGCACTTAAAAACTATAGGTGGTCAATAAACCCGGTTTCCCCTCGGGGCGAGTTGAGACCACCTTAAGATTGTAGTGGTTTCATTTTTGTTAATAGAAAATGGTAACTCCCTAGCTTACAAAACAAAAAATGTTATCACCTCATTCAAGTCATCATGTCTCTATTTCCCTAGCTCCACCAGCAGTGCAATAACACTGCATCTCGTTATACAAACATTCTAAATATGGTGGTGCTTCCACATGGCTAGGTGATGAAACATGTCCATGAGCCAATTCACCCTCATAAATAGTGTAAACACCCCCATCACTGTCCACTTCTCCTACCCACCTGCAATGGCCAACCAGGACATCGTGAGCTCAGCCACCTTGCATGGCATACCCCTTTCGTCTAAGAATTTCACTATATAATCCAGAACACAAAGACCAATTTAATTCAACCACCCAAATGGTGTAGCTTGGTAATCAAATCTTGCTTCAAACCTCAACAAGATAAAAATGGTCAAAAATTACATATTCTTCCATAATTATCACTAAAGAATCACCTCGATGATTACAATGTTTCCCCTTGAATAGAGTACCCCAAGAAACCAAGGAAAGAGGTAGTGAGCCCAAGACCTCAAACTACATCTCTCAACCCTAAGAAAATTTGGCGATAGATATGTGCAACAAATACCACTAAAGATGACAGGGACCATGACAAATTCTTGAAAGCATAAATATGAGGAAACCCAAAAATAACATATGACCACCAAATCCAAAATTCCATTTACAAATGAACTCCTATGGCCTACAAGCAGAGCCATATTTCTTACTAAACAAGGAAGAGAATGAAACCAGCCCATTTTAACTCCTCCGACAAGAAAATTTAGTAGTTCTCTTGTCCTCACCATGTCTTACCATCCAA
>APFE031618166.1:0-10449 GCA_000404065.3 Pinus taeda | reverse complement strand
CAACAAAAAATTATCTTGGATTCTTCACATTAATTTATTTTAACTTAATATTGAGAGGAGTCAAATATCTCAAGTTGCAAATATTTCCTAAAGTTATACAATGAGGTTTTCATAAATTAAATTCTCCCTAAGCTCAATAGATTTAATGTTATACTCATAATTAATATTAAAGCTAATAGTAATTAATGTTAGTTGTAGGAAACAAGCTTATTGTATTACCTATAATTTCCCCATTTATTCTAAATTTTTTTTGTCATATAAAATTTCCATATAGGTATATAGCGTGAGTGGGTTTAAAAGTCAAGAGCATATATTTCTCCTTAACATCTCATATATTCAAATTCAAAAGAGCTAGAATATATACATTTTTGTAGACTTTAGTAGTAAGATCTTTACATGGAGACTACTCACTTGTCTCATAAATAAAAGAGTCTCATGTACCCATTTTAACATTATTATATTTCAACACGATATTTTATTTGAATTTATTTTATGTTGTTTAATATAATTGTTTTTAGGTATTCTTGGAGTTTAGGTCACACTTCCAACAAGATAATTGAAACCTATAAATAATTTTAGGGTTTTAGGTAAATTGTGAATCTACAAATTCATGAGGTGATTACTTTTCATGATTTTTTTAATATAATTCATTATTTATATTGAGTACCTCTCCTCTCAGATACAAAGTTGAAGTTAAGTAACATTTTCAAGTGTATTTATTAGTTGTATTATTTATCCCTAAGATGGAATGTCTTCATTTTCTAATATCAAACAACTCTAAAGTTCAACACAAGGTGAATTTGGGGTTAAGTCTAAATCACAATGAATTTTGGTGGGCAAGGAAAACAGGTTTTGACCCCATTGGTAAATGGTTAATCAAGAGACTCAAAAATCAAACTAGAAGAATATATATGTATGGTTTATTGTAACATTTGATGCTTTGTGCATTTTGGTTTTATTAACTCTTGATAAATCAAATGTTAAGATGGAAGTATGCTAATAATTAATATTAATGCTAATTATTAATTAATGTTAGTAATAAAAAACTAGATTAATCTAATACCTATAATTTCTTCATTTATTTGACATTATTTCTTTAACAAAAACTTTCCTTACATATTTTTAATGGGTTTAATGGTTAAAAACAAGTGTTTTCTCCTCACATGTAGCATATTCAAACTCAAGAGAGATAGAATAAAACTCAAGGGACATAAAACATTATATTGGATTTCGACTAGATTTGCTTTGTTTGTTTCCCTATGGATTTTTTGAGACAACCACTATATTACCATGAGATATTTCCATTACCTTGAATATTCTTGGCTCCTTGTCACTATCTAAATGGTGTGATTTTTGGATAGAATTTTGCTCACTCTTTACATATGCCAAAATAATGGCTAATTAGCTTTCTCTTGATTAAGATGGAATGTCATGAGTATGAGGAGTAGTGAGTCTCCTAGTTCTCATAATTTATGGACTAGTGAGCCTTAATGGGCATAGAAACATTCGGTCATCTTGGATATTTCCATCCACCATTTATCTTATTGGCTTCATTGTGAATATGGGAAAACTTTATGAAGGTGTCCAAGCTACTTGCAATATCTTCAACCATAAGTTGTAGTTTCATAATCCATTAGTTGGAAACAAAATTATTTTCCCATTTAAGGAGGATTTTTTGGAAATGTTTTACTAAAGTCCACTTTGATACAAACCTCAATAAATGTCTTAATTCCTTTTTTAATCCTTTCCAAGTCAATTTTGATGAAGCAATTGAACAAATTTATGAAATCTTCTAAGATAAATTGATGTCTAACATGGATGGAAAAATTAGGAAACCTCACCCATATTGGAGATTCTAGATTTGACATACATATAGGATTAAAATATAGAAACCAAGGCTGAAGAGAGAGACCAGAAAAACAAGTTCCCATAAGCCTAAACCTTCTACCAATCTTATAACTTCTGAAAAATAACAATAGAAAAACCTTTTGACTAGAAATGTAAGACAACATCTAGAGAACAACTCTAGTGAACCCACTCCTAGAGAGTTTATGATAAACCTCAAAACTCATTGAAACACTAAATAATCACTTTTTGTTCATAATTTGTAGCTATGAAAGTACATGAAAAAATTTTCACCTCAAGAGAAGGCATTGTGCACCACAAATGCTGGTGTTGTGCACCACAAATGTAGATCTACAAAGATATTTATGGTTTGGTGAAGTATGCCTTGGTTTTTAGGGAAACATTTGCAATCTTTTTCCAAAAAATATTGGTTATTTTACCTTAAAAATCACTACAATTTTATATAGAGACTACATAATATTATTATAAATTTTAATGTTTTTATAGAAACACCACCAAACATTTTATAGATGACATATTGTGGACTAGTGAGGTTCACCAAGGTTTCTAAAAATTAAGATAAATTTCCATACTTCAAATATTCATTAACATATTTAAACAAGCTTAGTGTGGTTTACTAGATTCACCCCTCCCTTTGGATTCACTTTGAATTATTTCTACAATGTAAATCATGACATCATTGGTAATGTTGTATTCACTAAGGAGATTCTAATAGTGAAGGTATCCCTCTTCACTAATGAGCATTTTCACAAGCCATAAAACAAGGTGTAAGTTCAAAAACTGCTAACAAAAGGATTAAGGTGGGATTGGTTTCACAAAGATCTAGAAATTCCCCAAATCTCTGTACACCCTACATGTCTAAAATTCTTCAAATCTTGGCATAGTAAAAAAAAAATCTTCCCTTTTCCAACTTAATATTAAATTGAATATTAACCTAAATTTATTTTAAATTAATTTAATATGTAATTCTTGAATAACACCATTTGTATATCATATATTATTTTTATATAAAAAATTAATTTTTTATTATTTAATAAAATTTAAATTTAAAAATAAATGAGGACTAATTTATTTCTAAAAATGTTATTATTATTACACACACACACACACACACACATATATATATATAGATATTTGGTGAGTAAAGGAATCAAGAGCTAGGCCATTTTAGTATCACACCGTAGATTCTATAAAATTTAGGCCTACACATAGATCCATTTTAGCACACAAAAGATGAATAAGAGGCATTTGACCAACTATCCTCCTCATATAATTACTTATATTTAATTTACATTTTAATATAATTTAATATAATTTTTTTAAATATTTTGATATTTTTATTAATAGAATAAAACTTCATTTCAATGACCATTGCCAATTGAGTGGTCCTTTGAGGGCTATCTAATTATTTATCTTTAATTTACCTTTTAATATAATTTAGTATACAATTGTTAACATAGTATGATATTTATATTAATAGCATACTCATATATGTCGTCATAATAACTAAATAATGGTTTATTAATTGCAAATTGATCACTTTAACTTGTTTGATCTCCTTATCTTTTCTATATATTATTAGAGCACATCAACTATTCAAAAATTATATAAGCCATCCATGGTGTCCTCCTATCCTCAAATCCATCTATATAAGTGCCCCATTACATCTCCATCATAAGCTTCCTCCAAAGCAAAATTGTCTCCCTAATTCTTATTGAAAAATGCACTTCCTCACCTATCATAAAATTAAGCAATATAAAATTGAACCGGAAGTGAGCTTATCACAAAGAATTTCATACATTGGCCCGGTAGCATTCTTGAAAATTAAAAACTATTTTGCGTATTGTACATTGGCCCCCCTAGCATTGTTGAAAATTAAAAACTATTTTGTGTATTGTACATTGGCCCCCCTAGCATTGTTGAAAATTAAAAACTATTTTGTGTACTTTTCTCCACCTTCTTGTTATTAAAGACCCCACTTATATTAGTAAAACTAATTTCTCCTCATTTTTAAAGAAAAAGATTAATCTTTATTTATAAAGGTTGGAAAAAAATTGAAATTCTAGTTATTAAAGTTAAAATTCCTAAAGATGGAATTCATAAAGGATTGTTTTTGTTATTTTAAGAAGATTTAAAAAGATTATTACAAAAGTTCCCTTGAATAGCCTCTTGGTCCTTTTGCACACTATTTGTTGTAATTAAGATTGGTGTATATAACTAAAAAGACTTTTCTATATCATATGCAAATGTTGAAGTCAAAGTACTGTTATCTCTGAAAATATAGAAGGGGGCTTACACGTATTCAGTTTGTCACCACTACAATACAGGCCCATATGCTTTACAAAGACTCAAGCTAAGGAGCGCTACCACCAAAGGCCTTCTTCATCATCGGGTCAGAAAGGAAATGAAATTATTATATAAATTGCTTATCACATTCACTGCCAACAAATGTGTGATAAACACTTGCGAAGTTTGAAAGAATGTGTTCATAGGTACATTCCCATATGAAAGAACCAATGGTCATGGGGTTGGCATACATTATATATAAATATACTGACACCTCAGACAATATACAGGCCACAGTGTTCATTTTTGCACGCCATCAAACCATGCTTGCTTGACCGCATATTTCATTCGAAGGCGAAACGTTAGCTGGCATTATTATTTTAAAAATGATGTTGCAATTGAGGGCTTTTTGAAAACCAAAGCAGTCAACAACTTAAGGAAACAGGTGAGGTATGAGAAAGACGGTAGGAAGCATACCTATTTCTTAGACTGTCACTTGAGTCAATACATTCGAATGGGGCTATAAGTGCACCTCAAGACGCTAGCAATGGAGATTTTGTAGATAGTGACCTACATTCCATTGAACTAAACAGAGATAGTTAATGATAGAATCATTAGAGGTTATAAATGGGGTTATGCATGAGTGAGTGTGTAATATGTACTAAAAATGGGTAGGAAGTATTATGAGTAAAAGATCTCATTCTAGTCAGAAATAAAGGGCCAAAGGTCTCATGGGAGGTGGAATTATTTTCTAGGGCAATTAGGGAAAAAGATAGATGCAATAAAAGTAGCAACAACCAATAGTAACTTTAGAAGGAAAGATGAAACCTCAACTACACATTATCATGCATATAATGAAATAAACATTGAGGCTTTGCAGACTGTATCACTAGTAAGTTTGGGCAGCTCACTAGAGGTTGTGCTCGGGATAATGGTTAATCATGTCATGTAATTGGTCACAAATAAGTAAGAAGATTTTGTGTTTTCTTTGCAAAATTAGGGCAGCAGATTATTAGGTGGTGATTGGAAGTGTGGGTAGATTTGTTAGTGAGTGGATTGATAATAATATTAGTAAGAAGTCTACTATACAACAATGTTGTTAATGGCTTTGGTTTAATATGACAATTACATGTGGTTTGAGGTAAGTCAATGGGTGTGTTTGATTTGTTCATTGTTTTTTATATGTTTTTTTATTCATAATTATCTTGGTTTATTAGCGTTCTTAAAGAAGCCATTTCATATTCTACAAGTCCTATGAGCATGTAAAATTGTTTGGGGTCAAATTTTTATTCTTGGAATTTAGCCAAAGTTAATCATGTCTAATTGTAACCAAGAAACATTATGATTATTGGTGCATTAAGATGCTTACCTTTTTTATTGGAACATATCTGTGGGATATTTTTGAATGGATTTATGAGGATCCAAACTAACTGGAATGGAGAAAGGAAGAAGAATGTTCAACCTTTGTTTCACATTCACATAGCTCATGATAAGACCTTATTTCCAAGAATATCATGAGAAACAACTCCCAAATATGTTGGCACACTGTAGAATAAGCTTACCAAGGCAGTTATCAAGTTAAGGTGGTCAAGCTTCACACATTGAAGCGAGAGTTCTATAATTTGACTATCCAAGACCCTAAAAGTATTAGTGACTATTGTGTGAGAGTCAGTCAAAGAGGTCCTCAATAAAATGACTATACTTAGAGGAACTTTAATTAATGAAGTTTTAATTAAAAAGGTATTGAAATATTTAACACCTATATGGAATCAAGTAGCCATAATCATAGAATAAAGTAAGAATTTGACAAAACTAAAGTTTTATCAATAGGTTTGATCCCTCATGCCTCATGGAGATAGATTGAAGGACACTCTTGAAGTTGTAGATAAAACGATTTCCTCCAAATGACAAATTACTAACAATGAAGATGCAAGCAACAATAGTGCCAAAAGAAATCAAGGCCAAGGTATATGGCAAAACCAAAATCCTTCAAGAGGTAGAGGAAGAGGTGGATCAAGAGGAAGAGGTCGTTTGAGAGGAAGAGGTAGAGGTAGATTTGATAAGAAAAAATCTCAATTTTACTTGACCAATTTGAAAGAGAATGCAGATTAAAAGAATGTAAAAATTCTAACTATGCTCAAGAAAGTAGTGAGTATCCTTGACATCACTTATTTCTATCTTATGCCAAATGTGAAAATACTAGTAAAGATGTTTGGTACCTAGATTTTCCATTCTCTAACCACATATGACACTGAATGAAAAGTTGTTTTCAACAAAAGATGGAAGTTTCAAATCCAAGATCGATCTTGGTGATGATAAACCATCGGAGGTTGCTTCCAAAGGAGCTATGGAGGCCAAAACAAAAAAGGTATGATGAGTATTCATGACATTTATTATAGTTCACAATTGAAGCATAATTTGTTCAGCATTGGGAAGCTATGTGAGAAAAATTATAAAGTAGTGTTTGAAAATAAGACATGTACTATCTACGATAAGAATAAGGGAATTCGGGTGATGGCTCTATGTTTCCCTTGAGGTTTGATGAACATAAAAGCAACCTTGCAAATATTTCTTATGAGTATTCAAGTTAGTTATGGCATCTCATTGTGGGCATTTAAATTTTCACACTTTGAAGTTTCTAACCTCCCATTCATTAATTTATGGTTTGCCCAAGGTAGAGGAGCATAAGGAGGTTTGTGAAGTATGTGATAAAGGCAAGCATGCAAGGGAAAAGTTTCCCAAGGGAACTTACATGGAGGACTCATCTCCCACTTCATCTCAGTCATTCACACATATGTGGTCCTACATAGACTAAGAGTTTGGGTAAGTGAGCATATTTCATCACTTTTATTGATGATCACTTAGCAAATTGTTGGGTATATTTTTTTAAGGCCAAAAGAGAAGCATTCAATATATTCAAGAAGTTAAAAGACTTCATAGAAAATGAGCAAGGGTGTAAGATCAAATGTTTGCTTGATCATGGCGGGGAATTATGTTCAAAATCTTTCGAGAGTTTTTGTGATATGAAGGGCATCACGAGGAAAGCATCCTACAACATACACACCCCAACAGAATGGAACAACTCAAAGGAAGAATCATAGTGTGGTTGAAATGGCAAGGCACATGTTACAAACTAAGGAATTGAGAGATTCTTATTGGGGATATGTAGTTGCTACAACAATGTACATCGTCAACAATAGCCCCACTAGTGCACTCGAAAACACAACTCCTAATGAAGCTTGGTATCGAAAAAGGCCTAATTTTAATCATTTCAAATTTTTTAGTTGGTTGGATTATGTATATGTACCCTATCAAAATAGAAAAAAGTTAGATGCAAATAGTGAGTTATGTATTTTTATTGGGTATAGTGAGACAAGCAATGCTTATAGATTGTAAAATCCTCTCACTAACAAGCTAATTGTCTCAAGAGATGTAAATTTTTATGAAGGGGGAGTTTATGGTCATCAAAATGGACAAAATATGTTTTGAATGATGCTATACTTGTTGATATTGATCATGAGCAACCAACTAATGCTTCTGTATTTAGTGGTTTAACTCCACCAAGGATCCCTTCACGAATTTCTTCAGTATCAAGTTCAAGTCAAACTTCTTCTCCAAGTTCTACAAGGAAGCTAATAAGATTGAGTGATATCTATGACACGAGTGCAAATCAAGCACATGAAGAAAGCCCAATAAGTGAGATAGTCAATTTCGCTTTATTAGCCAACGTTGGTTTTGAACCAACATGTTTTGAATATGCATGTAATAATGAGGTTTGGGTGCAAGCCATGCAAGAATATATGGATTCCATTCACATGAATGACACTTGGGAGTTCACAAAACTTCCACATGATAAGACAATGATTCACACCAAATGGGTTTACAAGACGAAGTTTAACACCAATGGGAGTGTTGAAAGACATAAGGCAAGATTACTTGCTAAGTGATTCACAAATAATTGTGGAATTGATTATGAAGAGACATTTGTATGATTAGCAAGACAAGTGACAATTAGAATGTTGATTTTGTTAGTAGCTCAGAAAAAGCGGAGCGTACATCATATGGACATGAATCGTGCCTTCTTGAGTGGATACTTAGAAGAGGAAGTATATGTGGATCAGTGACAATGTTTTGAAGTGGAAGGAAAAGAGAATAATGTCTATGACTTGAAGAAGGCTTTGTACAGTATCAAGCAATCACCAAGAACATGTTATGCTAGGATTGATGGATACTTTCACAAAAATGGCTTAGAGAGAAGTAAGAGTGACCTTACCCTTTACTACAAACAATAAGGTATTTAAATTCCAAACATAATTTTGCATGTTGATGATGTATTGTATATGGGTAATAGTTCTAAGATGAATGATAAATTCAAAGTTGCTATGATGAATGAATTTGACATGAAATATCTAGGCCTCATGAAATATTTTCTAGGAATGGAAGTTTATCAAAGTAAGGATGACATTTTGATTTGTGAGAAAACTTACGCATGCGATATGATAAACAAATTTGATATGATTTATTGTAATCCATCCCCTACTCCAAGGCTCATGGAGTTGGGTTATGTATAGATGATGATGTTGATTTAGTTGATGAGACGACTTACATAAGTATTGTGGGGAGCTTGATATTTCTAACCGACACAAGACCTAATATTACATATTGACTTTCACTTGTTTCAAGTTATATGAAAAATCCATCTGAGATACTTATGAAGGAATCCAAGAGGATTTTAAGTAATGTGAAGGGCACTCTAAATTTTGGTATTCATTTTTTTTTTTTGTCCGTAAAAGCTAATTCTATTAAGGTAAAATATGGTACAAAAAGAAAATACTGCCAAGAGAGCCAAAAAAAGGCAATCTACCAAGAGAACCAGAAAAAGGCAGTCGGAAAGGATAACTTATCCACCTCGGCCCCTAGAAGAGAAAGAAGAGTAGAGAGCTGATCAAGAAGAAACAAGAGGAACAGAGAAGAAAGAGCTGAGCGGAAGATTCTAACCATCATGGGTGGAATCAGCTAATCGGCATTTTTTCCCTTTCTTTTTGCCAACTTTGACCCATTCAGGAGAGCCCTGCTGGATTGGCAAGATTTGCAAGCTGGGCTGCGCAGACGGAGAAGTATCCTTGTCTAAATCCGAAGGAGAAGATTCATGATTCCTTTTCTGTAAGATTGGCTGGATGGACAAGTCCACATGCTCAGCCGAGGGTGGAGCCTGTGCCAGATTTGCATCCATGTCGTCCGCAGTCTCCTCCTCATCATCCGTGATGAAGTAAAAATCATCCATGGGGGGTGAGGTATGAGGCTTCCAACTCTTGGCTTTCTGCTTCGGATTGGCTTTCTTCTTGTGGATCGGCTCCGCGGGAGAATAGTTTTGAAGGTGCCCTGTGTTGTGGCAGTTTCGGCAGCGAAAGGATCTGTTCTCATAATCCAGGGCTTGAGTCCAAAGAAAGTCTCCAATTTTAAGGTTGATCTGGTCAGGGAAACCTTTACTCATATCTATTTCTGCACAAATTCTGGCAAATGTATAGATGCCCTTTTCCCCTCTTGAGATATCTGTGTCTAGGTAGCTGCCTATGTCTAGGTAGCTGCCTAAAGCATTACCAATCCCTCGGAAAACAACAAAATGCCATAGATGCGCCGGGAGGTTAGAGAGTCTGACCCAGATGGGGAGCTTGGTGATGACTGTCGTGGCTGGATCGAAATCTAGGAACCAGGGGGTGAGAAATAAGCCAGCTGAGCCCCAGAACCATGGACCTACAGTTAGAGCTTTATGATAGTCTTCATCGAAGGCAAACACTACTATGAAGAATCCCTTTGAGCACAGTAGAACCTTGCAATTGTTGGTCCAGTTGGAGTGGATCCATTGGTAGAGGTCTACTGTGCGAGGCCACAACCCATTGAATCTGCAAATAATGGCACGCTCAACAAACTTTTCAGCTTGCTCATCCAGTGATGGATGCTTTATTTCAATGGAGGGGGTTTCCTCCAGTTTGTCCACCAAAAAAGGTTTAGGAGCCTGAACAGGTGGAGCATTCTTTTCAGGCTTCTCAGCATGGACTGCATCTTTCTAAGAGAAAGCCTTAGCTGAGGATGAAGCTCCAGCAACTCCTCCTCTCAAACGAAGGGTTAAAATTATGGTGGCATCTCTTTTAATGTTGTAAGAAGAAAGGGGAAAAAGATCCTCAAGTTGTTTACCTACATGGATAAGTCGTTGAGCCGCAGAGGGAATCCCCAGTTTGATTTGCAGCGCATGCTTGAGATCCTGCACTAGATCCGTTAGGTTCACCCATTGCAGCA
>APFE031618165.1:38071-59618 GCA_000404065.3 Pinus taeda | reverse complement strand
TTCGGCATGTATAAACATGTATTGTAACATTGTAAGGAACATAATGAAAAATCAAGTTGGTAGTCCCGGTTTTGGGATCCAGTGGAAAATCTCTGTGTATATGTGTTTTATGTGTTATGCTCTCACATTGTTTATTTTCTGTATTTTAGAATTCGTATGCAGGTAATTTATGTACGGGGTTAAAACCTACATTGACCAAATTCTACAAGTGGGCCATGAGGTTGGGCACCTCCTTAGAAGAGCCTAGGGTAGTGGTGAAGTAACTTGGAGGATAACTAATCCATATCTAAAGGATATGAAAATATTTTAGTGTGAAAAGCATAGCTGAAACTAGTAAAAAATCTCTCTACATTCAATTTGATTTCAAAAAGGGGCGGTAATAGAAGGGTTGAGAGGATACTAGCAAAACCAAAAGCAAAAGATTGTAGCAATAACACAAAAGGGAAAAAAACAAATTGAGGCATAAATATACTATTTTAATCAAAGTTCAAATGAAGGACTAAAATGCAAATGCTTTTTTTGTGACTAGAGCGATCAACAACTATGTCAATCTCGTAATCATGTGACACAAGATTCCAACCACTACCACTATTACCTCTAAGTGAAACTACACACCCCCCAACACATGGCTCATGGAATAAATAAGGGCGATTTGAACCTTGGATAACATATTTAGCATAATACTTCATAACGCTACCATTACCAATTGAGTTTACCCCAAGGGCAAGGTAAATGATTTGTTTGAAAAGAGTTATCAATGTAATTTGATTATTAAATCCTTTATAGATGATTTTGGCTTACAAACTTATGATTTAGTACAACCATGCTTGTTGGGTTGGAAGCTAGATAATTTGACCATAAGAATCACCAAGAAATGCAAAAATAGATTTGTCATTGATGTTGATTGTGCCATTGAAGTGGAATTTAAAGTTTTGTCACTAGATGCATGTGAAATTATGCTTGGTGGCCTTTACTTATGGGACAGTGACATGACTTTCAACAATAAAGAGGACAAATAGTTCTTGGTTAAAGGTGGTAAAGCCTACCTCATATAAAACATAATGGGAGAGGAAGAATAACTCCATTAACAAATAAAACAAGGGCAAACAAACATATTGATAGAGACAAACAAGAATCAAATGTCCTTAATATATAGTGGAGTAGCATACTTGGGGAGACAAGTGGAGGCCTTGTGCTTCCATATTCTTTGTTGATAAGATTTTGCAGACCAAAAGCCTCTCGATGGGAAGGCGTGATCTAAAACAAATTTGCAACAAAAATAAAATGGTTAACGTCTTAGATCCAAATAAAGCACTTGGCTATATAACTGGAGCAACATAGTTATCAACATGACCTAAATGGTTCTCATTTCTTAGAAGTAGTATTTAGTAGTTGTTTTTATTGCTATTTCAAAAAATGGTGCTAATACTAACACCTTTTTTTTCAAAGGTAGTATTTTGACATTTTAAATTTTTTAGCTATAAATTATCTACTTATTTTTTTAATGTTGTTTTTGGCCTTATTTTTCATATTTTATTAAAAGTGTTTGTTTTATTTTTGCATTTGCATTTTTTCCTTTATTATTATTATTTTTTAATGTTATGAAAAAACAACATAAGAACATAATATTTTAAACTATAATAAGAAATTTACATATACTTTTTAAAATATAATTACGTTTTTAGTTCATTTAAAATATCATACATCCCAAATATGTAAAATATTGTTTTTAAATAGTTGTGATTGATAATTGTAATTAAATAATACTATTTCTTATTTTATTTAATTCAATTCATAATTGATAATTGTAATCAAATTGCATTGTTTTTATATATGATCTTACATTTTGCTTTCATTTAGAGTTATCTTCTTTGATACTAATTTTCTCCCTTCAACACTGGAAAAATATTTTTCCAATTTTTGTAATAAAAATATTTCTAACTTATATCTTATAAAAACATTAATATATTAAAAAAAGTAATCATTCTTACAAATATAAATTGCAAAATGGAATTTTATATTTAATAACAAATTTAGGGGAAAAGTGGTTAAAACCCTTCTTTAATTAAGCTTAAAAAACAAAATTTAAAGAAATAAAAAATAAATAACATTAAGCATATAAACAAAATATAATCATCTTTAAATTTATTTATTTAGAATTTCATCACATTTTCAATTTAATTCCCTGTAAATGTGCTTGAAAAAAATGAATCCAAAGACATGAAGGACTCTTGAATAATCTTTAGTAAAAAGACAAGACACAAATTTTCCACTAAAATACTCTTAGAATCTCATTTAATGACAAGCTAAGAATCACCCAAGGCCTAAATCTTCTTGATTCCTTATCTTTCACTACCTTAACAAAGTTCAAAGAGCCGTGCATTTTACCTTGTTATTAGATCCCCTATTGTTGGCTTGAGGGGCTTAGACCCAGGTTCAGAGTTAGATGCGCTAACCAACAAAACCCTATACCACCAGTCCTTTCGACAGCATGCTGGTCGGGCAGACCGTAGTCTCACCTGAGGCGATATTGAGGGATGTTGGAACCAGGTTTCCACATCCGAAAGGATGAGTCTGGATCTTGTCTTAGTCTTAGATCTATGTATGAGCTACGCGATCTTACTTAGTATTATATCGAATATGATTTATTCATACAAAAATACTACTCACAGGTCTAAACTCTACCTATTATGCATAAATCAATGGATCTTAACTGTAATTAACTGTAATTAACTGTAACTATATTCAACTATGAATTTTGACCTTATCTTTATTGTGAAACACAAAATTAAGCAATAATCATATAAAATAAAGTAAAAATGGTAAGCACACAAATTTTCCTTCAAAATATTCTTTATTAACTTCAAATCTTCATAGTTACAATCTTCTTACCTTGTGTACACAGCTGCAGGGGCCTACACACACAGCGGCAGACTTACCAAGGTCTTCGTGCACACAACTACAGGATCCTTCCCCTTCAATCTAACACAAAAAGATATAACAATACAAACCCAAATGATCCAACTATGATGAATGCATTTGACTTACTAAGATAACCCTTTATATATCCTTTTCCCTTGCAATACCATGGTCCGCAAACCATGGGCGAAACTTAAAACATTCAAATTAATCCCATCCCTTTACAAAATAAGGAGCTTTGACCCACCATAAATCCCCTATGACCCCTAAGACACTGCATGAAGTGCTTTCCGCTCCTCAAAATGCAAGTTCTTTACAAAACTTTTCCCTAATGGGACCCTACCCAACAAGCCCCCAACACAAAGATGTGACTTGTCCCGAGTCACTAAGATGGAACGTCCTGAATATTTTCTTTGAGACTGTTGTATGCATTATTCAACGGTTGAAGTGTCTTTGCATACTACATGGAGGCCTATCGTACTTCCTCTACCATATTTTCTATCATCAACCCTGTTGTTTCCAGACTGATGGTTCTTTGTGTCTACCTTATGTTCTTCAGCTTTCTCTCCACTGTCTCTGAGATATGAATGGCTTCCTTGACCCATGGTTGCATCTGTTCTAAAATGATGTTCTCTTTTTTCCACAGCTCATCAATCTAGCCCTGCAAAAATTTTCCCTCCTGGAGACAAGAAAACCGTTACACAAGTGCTAAGGTCTACGTTGTCACTTTGATTTCATCAAAATTTTGTTGTGTGTCACATATCTCTACCTGGATCTTTTGTACATGTGGGTCCTCCTGCAGTGAGGTCAGTATCTCCATAATGTCTTCAAAGATCTAACTATAGTCCTTGATGGTAGTTGTTGTATCTTCCATAACATCCTTGATGTCCATTGTGTGTTGTTCGCGAACCTCTGGGGGAGTTGTCAGTTGCAGCCTCATCTGCAACTCCACAATCTGCATTTCTAACTCAAATTTCACTTTGTCAACTCGTTCCTTGGAGTCTTTTACTACTTCTGCAAGATTCTAAATCTTCTCTTCTGGTGCTACCTTTGTCTAGATCTGGAGCTACGGTAGCTTACTACATGCTTTGGTGATGGCCACTTCTAGTTGCTTCATGTGCGCAACTACCTCATCATGCTCCATGATGGCCTGATTCTTGGTCTCAAACATCTGTCAGTTTTCATCTTTAACTTCTTTAATCACCAATAGAGATTTTTTTTCTCGTATCTTCAGTTTGTGAGTGACTCCCTGATGTAACTCGTGTAATTTCTGAATGGGGAGTAACGCAAGGTTGAGACTCAAATTTTTCTAGTGTTGTGTGCACTCTTGGTCTTTAGTTGTCTCAAAATGTAGATATCGCCCTGTTAGTTTCACAACTCGGAGCTTAGATGTGATTTTAGTATTTTTACTAAATGGTTCCACGCTCCCCTGAGTCATGCTCGCTTGAACTGCACTCACCTAAACTTCCATCTTCTTGAGGCCCCGTTGGACCTCTATCAAAACTACTCTGTACTGGTCTTCAATGTTTCCCCACAAGTCCTCTGTCACAGCTTGAACTATGTCTCACATCTCGTCGATGTCCCCCTTAGTGATGACCATTCGTTCTGCGCTAGTGGATCTATCTGGATTTTGCTTCTTTCGTGCGCCTTCAACACTTAATTTCCACCTTTTAACAATGAAAGGGGAATCCACCTCCTCAGTATCAACAAAATGGTATTCACCACCCTGATCACTGCCTCTGGTGGCCTCTTCTTCCTGCTTGACTGTGTGCTCTATCCCTAGCACAGTATCCTTCTCTAGCTCGATTGTGGCTTTCTCAGTCACCTTCTTTTGGCCCTTCTTGTTGCCCCTCTTGGTTGGTTGCTTCTTAGTCTGCACACCTTAAACATTTTTTGATGTTCGACTAGTGCCTACTTTTTCTTTCTATGTTCCTTCTATTTCTATAGTTAGCCAATCACTTGGCCAGTTGATCATCACTTGTGTGATGTCATCATCAATGACAAAAAATGGTAGCTCATACCATAATTCCTCCAGGGCCTTCTTAGTGCGGATGTGTACATAGTATAAGTCCGCCTTAAATTCTACAATCACTTTATATTGTTCTGTTGACAGTGCAGGACCTGCCAACATGTCAGGGGATCTCCCCAGTAAGAAGTCCCAACTAGACCTCAGACTGTTTGGTGTAGGAGTCCCAACAGTGGGTTGTACGGTATCGCCTTGACCACAGTTTTGCACAGAGGAAAGTAAGATGTCCCCATTGGTAGAAAGGGTGTTACATATGCAGCAAGTCAAGGACGATGCATGAGTGGTTCTAACACACTGAGGGTGAGGTGAGTGCACCCCTTAGAAACCTGTGAAAGCACAGAGTTATGAAGGGAACACACAAGCAAAGATGCATCACAACATGGAAGGCAAGTAAGCTAGAAATCCAAAGTGATGGTTAAACCATCAACACATTTTAGTAAGATTCATACATACATATACAGAAAATAGCTACACATGCATGTGTAAGCAAACATATACATATATCATTTAGAGTAAACAAGAAGCCGAAATACAATATGACATATGCATGAAATGTGATGGCTCTGTTATATTAAGAATTGTAAGTTCTAGTCATACAAAACAACCATGACCAATCACTAGTTACGACATCAGAACATTACAACGTTACATTCACTGCCGCCTGCTCCTCCAAAGAGATATACTAGCTCTACACAGTGGAGAAGCGAAGGCTCATTACAATACTCTCCAAGATTTCTCTAAGATACTCCTATTGAAAGCTTGGCTAACCAAAAGCCTCTACAATGAGTTATGAGGTTCTATGTATAGCAAAGGGTGGGTGACCCTTGACATTCCCCTTTGTGACTGTTCATCTACCCTCATGACTCTTCATCTACTCTATGACTATTACATCCAACTATCAACACTTGAACTTCCACTTGACAAGACATTACATACAATATGCACATGTACCCATGTGATACAAAATAGGCTTGAGAAAGCCATGAAGGACATCACTATGACTCAGACAACTATGGGAAGACCAACTCTTCGACATCCTCATGGTGGTCGACAGTAGCAAACTGATGCCATGCTTGGTAGTCCACGATAGTGTCCATGTACTCTATGGTGACATCTTTCTGGAAACGAACTCTTGCCTACATTGCATCCCAGTACACTTCTCTAGCTCCTCTGTCCAACTCGTTTGATAACATGTGCATCATTGTCTTGAGTGCAATCGGACCAGCAACATATTGATGCATGGTGTTTGCACTGATCACCAAGTCTGGGCTGGTGGCTATGCGCATCAACTCGTCAAAGTACGAGTCAAGCTCCAGTCGGACTTGTGCCTTTGTCTTTGCCTTGGTGAGTGTACCAAAAGATGGGATAACATTTGCATGCACAATAACATCCATACTCCTAAATACCCACGCATGGGAAGCCTACAAACTAGTGATGAGCTGCGGGAGATCTTCATAGTTCTGGATCTAACTCTGGATGCGTGCCTTCAGCTCGACCACTCTAGGCTTCATCATCTTGGGAAAGTGTAACGGGGTTCCCTTGTATCTCATTGTCCATGTTTTCATGTAGTCAATAGTAGTATGCATGTTTGACAAGATACGTGCTCTCCTAGCACATCCCTACCGCCAACCGTTGAGATGGACAACTTCCTTACACACAGTACGAAACTTGGAATATAATGCCCACATGAATGTCTTAAGGGACAATACCTCATCCAGTATTTCCTTCTTCAACTCTGCTTGGGCGGATGTTGTAACCAGTTCTCCTCGCTGATTGGCCATCTGTAACTCCTTAGTTATTCGCTCGTTCTCAGCTATCAAGAAGCGAACACTCGAGATAGTGGCTTCGACATATGCCATGGTAGCATTGGCCAATGTTGTTGGATGCTTGTGTACATCTGACGTGATCACTCGTTCCTCAATTTTCGTAGGATATGTGTTGTCATCCAGATTATACACTTTGCGAGATTACACAACTCTATTATGTGACTCATCGAATGATATTTTGTGCATCTATCCTTTTAGATTGTCTCCAAGGATCTCAGTGTCTCCTTGGTCTCTTGGGACTTTCTCTGCTTCTCGATCCGGTGAAGTTGGTGGGTCAACCTCTTGATGATAAGGCATGAGGTTGATATCTTATTCTAACTCTTGCTGCTCCATATTTGTATCCATATGTTCAAGTGCTTGTTCTATCTCTTGAGCGAAGTCCTGCTCCTGCAACTGCTCACCCTGTCTGCTTGGTGCTAGTTGTTCTAATGAGTCTACTACCTGTACGGGAACAATTTCATTTGTCTATACATGTTGCACCCCCTATTGTACTTTTTCTTTTTGTGCTTCCTTCTCTTGTCTACGCAGCTCTTGTTCCTTCTGGAGTTGCTCCTTCAACTCATGCAACTCCTTCTTTGTTTCATCCATTCTCTGTTTTTCTCTCTGCCTTTGCACATTCCTCCTATCGCGCTATTGCCTCTTCACATCTATTGAAAAAGATGCTTTTTGTACAAGTGGGTCTGCTATGAACTTGCAACTTTGTTTTGCCTCCTCATTGTCGACAATATTCCTCTTGCCTTTGTCGCGCGCTGGTATGTTGACCTCTGTTGTTATTGGTGCTGGTGCTCTCCTGGATGCTGCTTTGTTAACCATTCCATAGAAATTTCGACCGATTCATTGGGCCTGGAGAAGTTGTGACAATATCTCCATGGCTCCTCCTCCACCCAATGACACACCCCGTGGATCCACTGAAACTATACTCTCGTGCAACGGTCTGTTACAAAACAATGCAGGTCATATGGATTGAAGCTTGAGGCGTCGAATGGATATTTCTTGATCTCCTCTACTTCAACATCCACATGATTGAAATTTTGTATCTTGTATAACCTGATCTACAACGGAAGAGCGGGCCAAGGTGCTTTCTTCTTCCAGTGCATCCTAGCTGATAGTCCTGCCGAGATGTGGTATGATACTTCTTTCATGATGAGCTTGTCCAAGGAAAACTTCGACAAACATGCGGAGGCTTCTCCGCGCTGTACATCCATATGAAGGTGTCAAAGGATTAGGCATACCAATTCATTATGTCGATCAGTGCCTCCATTGCTACCTTCTACATGCAAGGTGGATCTTGTTCAAATATCATCTTGTACATCGGGGTGACAAAATGATCTGATAGTTGTGTGATAACTCCTCTGAAGCTGAATTCGAACAACATTTTACAGTAAGTGTTCACATAGGTCTATGTTGATGTTCATGCCCATTTCAAGCCTGGGAACTTCTGATGGGCACATATTGCATCCAAGATGTAGGCGGACATGTACATTTCTGCTTGCTGACCTTTGGGCGACTGTCGAGATCTTGTTTATTGTTCCTTCAGCCTGTGAGACAACATGTCAGAACAGTTGCATGCTTTGCCTTCACTGGATAGTTGGTCCAATGTGATCACCCAACTCTGCAAGAAGGCTTCCATGCTCTCTTGGCCATACAAGCGACATGCAAAGATGACCAAGTATTGATACGCTTTCCACAGTATCTTCGTCTTGTAAACCTAGTTGAGTGTCATCCTGAATTTGGTCGGCTCCTTCACCCAGTTCTTGAAGATATCCTTGGAGTTGGCATTGCTACTGGGTATGCTGAAGGGTGTCTCCATGGTGATCACTGGCTTCGACATATGGTACATATGTTCATAATATTGTGCTCTGAAGGTAGCAATCTTCATCCCACTGACACTGCTCAATGTCACCGTCTCAGGATCAATGTGCGAGATGATCCAATGTATCATGTCTGCGCATGGGAACGAGATACCTGCATGCAATCTAGTACAAGTCGGACTTGTGTATAATCACATAGACTTGGCGGTATTTGAGGTCTTCCCCAAATGGGCCTGCAAATGCATTGTTGACCTCTTTCCATTTCATCTTGATGTCCTTGTCTATAATCATCTTGGTGTCTTTGTAGATCAACAAACTTGTAGACACTCACTTAATTGCTGCTCTAGTTGCACTTCCGTCGATGTCCTTTGATCCTGTTGTCTTGGAGGCCATTGATCCTGAACTGCTGAGATATGAATGAACACTTACTATATCTAGAGACATAACAACATGCATGGCAAGAAATATGTCAGCTAAAACCAAAAAAAACTTGGGGAACGACATGCAACATACTTGGGGATGGACTGGCAAGGATTGCGAAATTTTTTCTTGGAGGTCGGGAGACTGGTTGCCAAAACTACGCAAAAGAAAGTCCAGAATATGTCGAGGTTGGTTGGCTACTGGAATTGTGCAATGCACAATCTAGATTGGCTTCTGGGATTGCGCAATGCATAATTTCAGTTGGCAAAGGGTTGAATGCCCATGGACTGTATTACACAATTTTTTGGGCCATCATTCACTGCCTCTCAGAATTGCACAATGAAAGGCTGGAGGACAGTCACTAGCCATAAATGTGCATTTTTTGGGAGGAAGGAAGAACCTTCACTCTCAGGATTGCACAATGTTGTCTTGGTGAGGGAGAGTCCAGGCCAAGGCTGCCCAGACCCGCTGACGGGTAACTGAAAGCAAATGTGGAGTTGAATTCATGGTGATACTAAGTGTAAGCAGGAATGAATGATCGCGCATGCAAATGGTGAATGCAAGATTCAGAAAATGAAAAAACATGCATGTGTTGTAAGTGAGTCGTTGAATCAACGACCGTCGTGCAAAACAGTGTCATGCATGCGACAACAGTGAGATGCTAATGAAAACTGAAACAATGCTAGTATGAGATAATATGCATGCAAACAACAATAAGAATCACATAAATCAATCAGATAACACTCACACAAGCCAAAACACAAAAAGTGACAGAAATTTTGCAAAAGACAAGTTATGCAGATTTACTTGGAAATAATTGAGCTGGATGTGTCGAGGACTCTTGGATGTGTTGTGGGATGTTATAGCTCCAAGATCGATGTGAAGAAGTGAGCTCTAAAGTGTCGAATAAATAAGTTTGAAGCTCATGACGCGCAAGACACAAATCTAGGAAAAAGCAACACTTGGAGGAAGGTTTCTAAAATGATCTTTGCATGTAACCTTCAACTGCTAAAAATAGCTCCCTAAAATCTAGGGATGTTTTTTGCATGTTGATTTTTTCTATTTTGGGAAAAATAAACCCATGCATGCATGTCAATTTTTCTCATTCCCGGGTGGAACCAGTCAACTTGATGGCACATGTAATAGCCTGCTTTCCTAAGGGAGAAATTTGTGCATTTCTGGGAGGGAGTTGGGCTAGTTGCCCAAACGGATTGCACAATTTCTGGGAGGGAGTTGGGCTAGCTTCCCAAATGGATTGTGCAATTTCTGGGAGGAGCAGCTAACTACTGCCTAGAATTACACAATTTTTGGTCTAAGCAGTCCTATTGGGTCAGATTGTGCAGTTTACTTAGGGAAGGTTGACTGACAGCATTGTGCAATTTCTGAGCCTAGTAGGTTGTCAGTCAGATTTGCACAATTTTTCGAGGGAAGACTAGTTTCGCTCCATAATTGCTCAATTTATTGAGGGAGCTGCTCAACCAGTAGTTGGACCAGGTCCGAGGAAGTAGCCCGTGAGGGGAATGCAACAAGATATCATGCATAGGCTATCATGCTGCTTGAAAACCACTAAAGCTCATGTACTTGACAGTGTAAAACATGCTATTGAGGATGGTTGGTAGGGAGGATCCAAAACGAAGCTAAAGAAAAAATTTGGAGGGTGGTTGTAGCTGCTACAACATGTTCAAACAAAAATGGTGATAGCCACAGCTTTTGGTTGATCACGGTGCACAAATCCATCTCAACCAAGACCCAGAACATTTTTTTCTCTATAACATGGGTCGGCTCCTTGGGATCCCACAGTGAGGCAAACCTCACATCCTTGCATATATATGGGTCCACATTGGGGGATTGTCACTCCTCCATTGTTCTCCATGTTATCAATGCTATCAAGAGAAATAAACACATGTAGTGGAATCAATTTCCCTCTTCTTGTGCCTCCCGACAGTCCTCCAAAAATTCCTAGCACAAATATCCTGCTCAGTTAAACTAGAAGCCCTTGCTGCACTAAGTAGCCAAGGATACGACTGGAACGGATACCTATTCCGCCCTATACTTTCTCATTATTTTCCCAGCCAAAATGTGCGTGGAAAAGCACACACCTAGATCATTAATGGAGCTGATGAGAAATCCCCTAAACTTCTTGATCAGATTATACTCCTTCTTCATCATCTCAGCCAACCTTTTCTCCTGAGATTTTCCAGCAAATGCATCGGTAGGGTTTTTTCCTTCATAGGGAAGTGTAACAACGGAACCATTTTTTGGCTTGAGGGGCTTAGACACAGGTTCAGAGTTAGTTGCGCTAACCAACAAAACCCTATACCACCGACCCTTTCGGCAACGCTCTACTTGCACAAACCGCAGTCTCACCCGAGGTGATATTGGGGGATGCTGGAACTAGGTTTCCGCATCCAGAAGGATAAGGAGTGTGGATCTTGTCTTAGTCTTAGATCTATTTCTGCGCCACACGATCTTCCTTAGTATTATACCAAATCTGATTTATTCATACAAAAAAACTACTTGTAGGTCTAAACTCTATCTATTGTGCATAAATCAATGGATCTTAACTATAATTAACTGTAACTGTATTCAACTATGAATTTTGATCTTATCTTTATTGCCCAACATAAAATTAAAAAATAATTGCATAAAGTAAATTACAAACAGTAAGCACACAGATCTGCCTTCAAAATATTCATTATTAACTTTAGATCTTCACAGTTACAATCTTCTTACCCTGTGCACACAGTTGTAGGGGTCTGCGCACATGGCTACACACTTACCAAGGTATTTTCACACACAACTGCAAGAGCCTTCCTCTTTGCTCTAACAAAAAAAAAATACAATAATACATACTCAAACGATCCAAATATGATGAATGCCTTTGACTTAGTAAGACAACCCTTTATATATCCTTTTCCCTTACAATACCATGGTCCGCAAACCATGGGCGGAACTTAAAACATTCAAATTAATCCCATCCATTTACAAAATAAGGGGCTTTGACCCACCTTAAATCCTCTATGACTCCTAAACACTGCAAAAGTGCTTTCCACTCCTCAAAATGCGAGTTCTTTACAAAACTTTGACCTAGGGGGACCCTACCCATGACATATCTAACATAAAAATAATGAGAGTAAGAAAGGAACAAGACCACACCGACCCCATAGATAGGAGGATGACCTTCTCTTACACCATAGAAAAAACCCTAGGGAATATCCTCCTCTAAATAAAGTACGATCGACGTCCTTGGCTTCTAAATTTTGAGTGTCATCGTATGTTCCTTAGCCACTCTATTGATTGAAGTTTCTATAAATTCAATAAGAATATCAACAATTCTAAACATACCTACTTCCTATCGCATCAAATGAAAAACACAAAAATACTTGGGAACTGATCCAGATGGATTTTGGTGGCCACCTACCTATTCTACTTGGACCCTCACCATTGTTCTTTCATTTTTGTTTTTGTTTTTTGTTTTGTTTTGTTTTGTTTTTTTGTTTTTTTGTTTTTTATCTTTTTTTGTTTGTTTTTTTGTTTGTTTTTATTTTTTTCCAATGAGGTATCATGCGCATCAAATGGAGATAATATGACCAAGTTACGACCCCAGGAAGTTGGCTACGCAACAAACCCCAACGGGGCCCATAAACCCTTAGTGTTACATCTCCTCGGGTTAGGGTTTTGGTTGTTTAGGGTTTTCTGTTATTGTTCAATAATAAAAAGGCCCTTGAGCCTCATTGTAACTTTATTCAGAGGCATGTAGCCACCACATCTCTTCTTAGAGATAAGCTACCATCACTCGATTTTGTATTATTTCCATTCTGTTTGTAAGCATATTTCATTATTTGATATTAATGAAAAGAAGTGTCATTTCTGTTGCATCTCTGTATTTATGGTTATATCTATAATTTGTTGCATTCCTATTTAAATTTTGATCAGTGGTATCAGAGGGGTCTTCTCTTTTTTTATTTTTAGTTGCATGTCCCCAACGAAGTCGGGATACAAGGAGTTAGGGCTCGAACTGGTCAAATATTTACAAGACAAGCCTCGTAAATCTCAACGGCATCCCATGGGGGAAGAAAAGAAAGATGAGGGAGCAGGAGATCCTATCAAAATATGTTGGGTCCCTATAATACTAGTGATTACCCAATTACTATTGTAGTTATACCCCTTATTAATATTGTTGTGCCCCTGTTGTCCCCATATTGTTATTACTGTAACCCATAGAATCCCTCTATTGTTATTTTTGTGGCTTTATATTTTTATTGTTAGGTCGGTTGGGTTATATTGAGACTCCTTAGACTCCTATATATAGAAAGGAGGTTTTGTCATTTGAATCATCGAAGAATTGTTCATTTATGTAATGCAAAGGAGGTTTCCCCCTCGAAGAGGCTGAATTCTAAGGCGTTGATCTATCTTGTCTATCTTTTCTTGAGTTGGCTTCATAACAAAATATTTCTTGAGGAGGCCCTCGAGAAACAAAGGAACGCAATGATGGATAACTTTGCCCAGATCCTTCAATGGTTGCCCACCGACAGCGCATCCACATCCAACATCCACTCTGGAGGCTCCACACCTTTTAAGGTACAAGTAAACTTTGACATTCCCATATTTGAGGGCCAAATAGATACAGACACCATAGATAAATGGTTGAATCTACTAGAAGGATATTTTTCTGTTCATGATTTTTCCAGCTAGGAAAAGATTACTTTTTCTCATCTCAAAGCCATTCCCCACAACAAGGATTGGTGGAAAACCTATTGTGAGCAGAAGGATGAAAGTATGACCTCATTGTTTTCAGTTGTTCCCACTTGGAATTCATTCCAGGAGGCCATCAAGGAGCAGTACTACCTTGTCGAGAGCTACGAGGAAAAATACATAAAGTGTACCACACTGTGGTAGGGAAGGGACCAAGATGTGCCAGAGTTTACCAATTTTTTTCATACCCTTCGTACGAAGTTTGGCATCAAGGATTCTAAGAAACATTTGGTATTCAAGTACTGCGGCTACCTACACAAATACATCAAGGGCGAGATGGATTTCTTGGACATTTCCTCGCTTGGCACAACGAACCGATAGGCCATTAAGATCGAGCAGAAGTTAAATAGAAGAAGCGATACTTTGGATTCGTGAATCCGAAGCAAGGAAAAGGTACCCCAAACTGCAGAAAAAAGGACAAAGCTAAGGCGGGACGGACCAGGACAACCCACCAAAGCCACAAGCAAAGGATAACACTGTGAAGCCAAAGAAGGACTCAGGAAAGGGTTGTGATCTCCATAAGAGCTCCACCCACAACACAAGTGAGTGTCGGGCCAAGAAGTCATTGGTGGCCGAGTTGAAGGCTTCAGAGTCAAATGCATGTTCCAACTCTGAGTTAGAACCCAACAAGGGGAATGAAAAAGGGAAGAAGATTATTGATGTGGAGCCCAACGCCACCATCACCACCACAAATATCCAAAAGGAGGAACTTGAAGATCCAAAGGAGGAGGAGCGTCTCTTCCACACCCAAATGTGGGTAAAGGGTTCCCCACTATAGTTCATTGTTGATAGCGGGAGCCAAAAAAACCTCATTGCAACAAAGGTAGTGAAGTAGCTAGGCTTAGTGACCACAACACCCCCACAATTGTACTCCATTGGTTGGCTTCACCAAGGACAGGATCTATGCGTGATCCAACAACGCCTCTTTCCATACAACATCAAGCCCTTCACAGATGAGGTACTATGTGACATTTATCCCCTTGATGTTTGTGATGTATTATTAGGTCAACCATACTTGTGGAAGCGACATGTTGTGTATGAGTCAAGGCCTCACGTTGTTATTGTTATATTGGAAAATAAGTTGTACAGGATACCAGAGGTAGCACTGCCTACCACCATTTCTCTAGTTACTCCAAAACAATGCAGTAAGCTTATTTCCAAAACCGGGAATTTTTTTTCTTGATGATACACCCACAAGGAAAGAAGAAGACGATGGCCACAACCTCCAGACAAGACCCCTTGACATGACAACAACAAATGGACAAGATCGTGGAGGAGTATGAGGATATATTCACCTCTCCCACAGGGGTGGCCTTTGCACTGTCAGGTCAAGCACTCCATCAATCTGACCCCAGGTGCATTGTTACCCAATGGACCAATCTATTGGTGCTTCATATTGGAGAGAGATGAAAACAAGGAAAATTCAAGAGTTTTTGCAGAAATGTCAGATTCGAATGAGTTCATCGCCCTGTGGAAGCCCGATCATGTTGATACAGAAGAAGGATGGGACTTGGAGACTCTGTATTGACTATCGGGCATTGAACAAGATCATTGTCTGAAATAGGTACCTGATCCCACAGATTGATGGTCTTTTGGACCAACTCAAGGCTGAAAAATACTTCAGCAAGATCGACTTGAAGTCTGGAGATCACTAGGTACCAATAAAACCCTCTAATGTGTGGAAAACTACCTTCAAAGCCAAGGAGGGCCTTTTCGAATGGTTGGTTATGCCTTTCAGGTTGACAAATTCTCCTGCAACCTTCATGGGGTTGATGGATGACATCTTGTAGCCATTCACCAACTTATTTGTAGTGGTATACTTGGATGACATCCTGATCTTCAGCCAGAGTTTGGAAGAGCACCTCCACCACATATGGTAGGTTCTCCAAACACTATGGCAACACAAGTTCCTCAATACATTTTGCTCCAATCTCTAGTCAATGTTGGACACCAAGCTCACTAAGTCCACAACTTTCCATCCCCAAAATGATGGCTAGACAAAGGTCGTCAACAGGATGATCGTACACATTCTGCGCATGTACAACTCAAAGCATCCATGCACATGGGATGAGAGCCTCCCCTATGTCCAATATGGCTACAACTCGGCTCTCCACAACTCGACTAAGCACAACCCTTTTTAGGTGGGCTTGGGATTCTAGCCACTGTGTCCCATTGATATGGCCTACCATTTGTAGTGACTCAAGAAGATTCGACTCATGTCTAGTCCGAAGCCGACAAGGAAAATAGCTTCATTGAGCACATTCAACACATCCGCCAACAGGTCCATGACATATTGGAAAAATCCAATGCTAAGTACAAGCAAAAACATGATTAGCATCGGATGCCACACAAGTTCCAGGTGGGCAACAAAGTTGGGCTACATTTGCAGAAGGAGCGCCTCGTTGGGCCCCACCGCAAGATTTTTCTGCTTCGATATGGTCCATACACCATCACCAAGGCTGTGGGAGATTATTCTTTTGAGCTCAGCATTCTCCCATTCCTTGGAATGCACCCAGTTTTCAACATGGATCGCCTTCGGCCATACTTTCCACCATTACTCAACACATCTGACATTGCAAAACAACTCACACCAACAGAGTTAAATCCAGACCGCATGGAACAAGCTGCAACTGATTGGGTCATGGACACGCAAATCAAGAACACTCGCCAACAGAAGATCCAATTGTATTGAGTTTTCAAAGCCATCCAATATCGCACCAAGGAAAATGGCTCACTAGGGACCAAGTTCAACAGAATTTTCCTCATCTCATGGAGGAACTCAACGCAATGGAGACCATTGCTTCCTAAGGGAGAATGAATGATCTAGGTGGATATTGGTGGCATTCCACTTGGCAATTTCCTTAATTGTAGGATAATTTACTATTTTTGGCAGTCTTTTGGGCCCTAAACTTCTGGAGCTATTTTGAGGCCCTAAAGGAAGTTTTTTTTGCAACATTCCTCCAGTGATTTCATAGTAATTTAATTTTTAGTTATAGTCCTCGAAGAGATATTTCCAACGAGGTATCATGCAAGTCAAACAGAGATAATATGACCAAGTTATGACCCCGGGAAGTTGGCTGCCCAACTAACCCCAATGGGGCCCATAAACTCTTGGTGTTACATCTCCTCGGGTTAGGGTTTTGGTTGTTTAGGGTTTTCTCTTATTGTTCAATAATAAAAAGTCCCTTGAGCCTCATTGTAACTCCATTCAGAGGCATGTAGCCGCCACATATCTTCTCAGAGATAAGATACCATCGCCTGAGTTAGTCTCCTTTCCATTATGTTTGTAAGCATATTTCATTATTTGATATTAATGAAAGGAAGTGTTATTACTTATGCATCTCTGTATTTATGGTTATAGCTGTAATTTGTTGCATTCATGTTTAAATATTGATCAGTAACCCTTCGTATTGAGTGACAACTTTGTCCATAAGCCATTACTGCAAACACCGACCCAGGGAAGCCACAGACCAAGAAAAATTCCACTCAAACTCCTACTTAACCAACTAAAACACATGTACTATATAAGGGCAACAGATAAAGAGATGAGTAGAAAATTCATCGTGGGACTTGCACAATGAACAGTGACTAGTACCAACACAACCAATATTCAAACAATTATCCTAGGTTAGCAACTTATTGTTCAAAGATAATTGTATCATGATGTTGCATTTCAATGGAGCATGCAACTTCCAAAGAAAGTTCCACCACCACTACACTTCATCATTAGATTGGGTTGAGCAACATGTTTTATAACCCAATTTTGTAGTGAAATACCTAAAAACCGAAATTTCTAGGGAAAATAAAGAGTATTGTCTTCATATTCCATTAGAATACTAAAATTGGAAGCCATCTTGTTAACACAATGCCTCCAATCCTCCACTTCTTTCCCCTCCAAGCCAAGAAAATTTTTCGACTTCTAACTTGCATGATTGAACACATGAGGAGTATAAGGCTTAGCATCTACCAAAGAAAAAAAACCATGTGTCATTGAAAGACTGAATAAGAGCACTGACAACCCTGAAATTTTCGTAAGACTAAGGGTCATCCCCCAATCCTAATTGGTGACCATTTCCAATTCTCCATACCACCCAGACTCCAAAAATAGGAAAGCAATCAACCAATTCCTTCAAAATGATGGAATCCTTCAAGTACTTCATAGGACACTTGTACCAATCTTTAATGGGTTGATTCTATATATACTTGGATTTCATCATTATTCCCCATAGATCTTCATTATGAGTGAGCCTCTATATACTTTTGATGGCCTTTTCCTTTACAAAGTGAAAATTAGTTTTGATAACCCATCCACCCAAGGCTTTAGGACCAACCACCCGACTCCACTTAATTAGAGGATGACCCTATTATGTGAGCTTGACCATAAAAAATGGAGGCTAACCTTTTTTATTTTGGACAAGATACCTTTTGGGACAGTAACGATAGAGGTCTAGTAAACAGGGATGATTTCCATAACCAATTGAGTAGAACCAACCACCCACCATGAGAAAGGAGTATGTTAACCTAAAGTGAGATACCTAAACACCGCCATAAGAACCACTAGTCCTTGCATTACCTAAAAGCTTAATCAAAGACTTATCTACTATCAGGAAAAGGAAAAAGGATAGAAGATAATTGTGTCAAAGAACAAAATATTATTGTGTCAACTAGATTAATAATATTACTAGTAGTATAAAAATAATTTCCCCCATTATTTTTAATTTATGTTATCTATTTTTAAATTCGGTTTTTATCAATATTTATTTTATTTATTGTGTTTTTCAATTTAGGTCTTTCCTTTGACTAAAACAATTTATTAATAATAATAATTTTAAATTTATTCATTAGTTATTTATCAATTGTTTCCTTATCTTAAATATATTTACTATAAATAAGATTCCTTCAGTCAAAACTAGTTGTTATATTCTAACCGCTAGTAAACTTATCTCTACATCTATTTATTTGATGCCATGATCTAGTTCCCCATCTTGTCCTGAAGATTGAACCACACTAGTTGGTTCAAACACGTTGACGATATTATCTCCAATGTGATTATCACCGAAAGATTTATTTCAATCTAGTTATGGATCACAAAACCCCAAGTTCTGAAAAGATTTGGGATTTCTATTGGCCTCGTGGATGCTAATAATTAAATGTATTTTATTTATTTTAAGTTGTTTTAATGTATGGGTGGGGCAATTTATTTTCCATTTTTGTTAGAATTTTTTTTAAGATCTCATATTATTATTATTAATATTATGTATTAGTATTATAATAAATATTATTGGTTTATTATTATTATTATTATTACTTATTAATATGGGGCATTACAATTATAAGTAAAACAAGAAATTAGATGGTAAAATTATTAATGTATAGAAATTTTATTGTTATGTTTTTAATGGTGAAATTTAAGATTATATATTAATAAATGAGAATTTTTTGTTTGGTATTTTATATAAAAGAAATTAATTCTTTTTGTGAAATATAATATATTTTAAATGACTTTTTAAACTATAGAAAATTTATTTTTAGTATCAAAATACAAATTATTTTAAATGATTATAAATCTTATCAAAAAAAAAATTAAGCTACACAAATATTTGCATTATATGATAACAAAATATTGCATTGTTAATTTGTGTCTACTAGGGAAACCATACTAGTAGCATAGATAAGTGGCTTTGGGCCATAAAATCATTCCAAAACTAGTAATACAATAGTACAATTTTAATAGTCTAATAAAGTCTAGAGATGGACTATAAAATTTTAACTTATAGCTAACATAGAAAGCACTATAATGGTCCCATGGAATGTAAACAAAATTTGATAATATAAGCATTTGGATAGAAGGAGAATCCACCTCTATAGTTTCAAGGGCCTTTGTGTTCTCCTCATCACTATTCAAGGTCTTCTCTTTGTGTTTCTAATAATTTTACTAAGACTTTTCACATAATTGTTTTCATTTTCTAGTACAAATCAATAGTTTGATGGTATCTAGTTTGCCTAGTGAGGTTGTTCCCTATATCAGGGATTTAACAACCCAAACTTTCCTCTACTTCTACATTGGACAAGATCTGACTTTCCACATGAGCTTCGTGCTCAGTATTGTGAAATTCTTTACAAATTGAGGGGGTAATGTTCCCCCAAAAAATGCAATAGATCTTTCAAAACTCCCTTAAGTTATAGTCTTAAGTAGTTGTATAGCATTTTGATGCCCCTTGCAACTAGAGGAAGATGAGTCTCTTTTCATATTTGACATGGGTGATGAAAAACAAGAGTGTGCTTTGTGACATGGTCAAGGTATAGAGAGCCAAGGAAGATTGCAAGGAAGCTCTTAAGGAAGTCCTTGTGATGATGCTTTGCCTCCACCAAGATCAATAATAAAGTGTACAAGAATACTTGACCAAATTCTACAAGTGGTCCATGAGGTTGGGTATCTCTTTAGAAGAGCCCAGGGTAGTGGTGAAGTAACTTGGAGGACAATTAATCCATATCTAAAGGATATTGCAATCTTCTAGTGTGAAAAGCGTAGATGAAACTAGTAAAAAAGCTCTCTACTTTCAATTGGATTTCAAAAAGGGTCAATAATAGAAGGGTTGAGAGGAGACCAACAAAACCAAAAGAAAAATATTGTAGCAATAACCCAAAAGGGAAAAGAGAACAAATTGGGGCATAAATATACTATTTTAATCAAAGTTCAAATGAAGGACCAAAAGGTAAATGTTTTTTTTGTGACTAGAGGAATCAACAACTAGGTCAATCTTGTATTCATGTGACACAAGGTTCCAACCACTACCACTATTACCTCTTAATGTTGGCATTATGGCTAAAGTGTTGTCCTTGATGGCAACCCATACAGGTGATGGATCACTGTACAACAGGTCAATAGCAAACATTGATGAACAGCTCTCAAATATTGAAGAAAATCAGGAGTACGCAGGCACACCGTTCAAAAGGTGCGTACACGCAGGCATGTCTTATATAAAGTGCGTACATACCCGCAGGATACCCATTCATTGGGTGCGTACCCACAGTGCACACACTTCAAGGAAGTCAAGCGCCCACACATGGGGTTTTCTCATGGTATTTAGCCGTCGGTATTGTGTTATCATGGTTTTGGCCTGTGGTATTGTTTATTTTATTATTATTATTGAGCCCCATGATCCTTGATTTGAGGAAGAGCTTGCCTATATAAAGCAAAGGAGATCATTTGGCTTAAGCATGTTGTTGGTTGAATATCTTATGAGGGTTAGATCTAGTCTAGATCTAAATAAGGCGAATCTACTGATGGACTAAGATCTCTTCGGCGCATGTTCAGATCTGTAGATCTGACTGTTTGGGTTCTTCCTGAAGTCTTGAAATCATCTATGCCCGAAGGTACGCAGGTACAGTGAGCGAAAAGTGCGTACATACGCAGGAGCGAAGAGTTTCAGGTGCACCGGTACGCAGGCACAGAAGGGTTTCAGGTGCGCCGGTACGTAGGCACAGAAGGGCTTCAGGTGCGGATGACCGCACGCAGTTCAATGGACTCAGAGCGAGGTACGCAGGCTGGCAGTTGAGCAGAGTGCGTACTAGTATGCAGGCTAGCAGTTGAGCAGAGTGCGTACTTGTATGCAGGCTAGCAGTTGAGCAGGGTGAGTACGTAAGCAGGCAAGCAGTTGAGCAGGGTGAGTACGTAAGCAGGCGAGCAGTTGAGTAGGGTGCTTACTTCCCTTAAAATCTTTGTTTATCATTGTTGTGTTCGGGGTGTTGAAGTGATGTCTAGTTTCTAGTATTATGATCTTATGACA
>APFE031618165.1:0-19330 GCA_000404065.3 Pinus taeda | reverse complement strand
CTCTCCCTGCTTCAGGCCTCTGAACATATTTCCACAATGGAGTTTGGTCTTGTTTAGTTTTTTGACCCTCATGTTCATCCTCCTCCACATCCTCGTCACTGGGGTTTTCACCTATTTGACTTCCTCCGGCTTCTTCATCCACCTCTTCAGTTTCAGGTCCCCTCCGTTTCCTACTCTCCACCATCATAATAACCAGAAAAGGGACCAGGAAGAGGAAAATGCCAATAAAAATCCCCAGGTCCATCGTGTTTGATGTTTGTAGGGTTTGAGTCTTGAATCTGCAAATTAATTTAGTTTATTGGGATTAATTCATTTAATTTATTAATTTAATTTAAATTAATGATTTTTAAACTCAAACAGGTAAATTAAACTAACCAAACTAACCACCTAACCAGCTAAACTAACTAAATGATTAAGTTACTTACCTCTGCAAGCTTGCTCCTCGCTCCTTGGCACTTGCTCCTCGCTCCTCAGCTCTGGCTCCTTGCTCCTCAGCTCTTGCTCCTTGCTCCTTTGCTCTCAAACTCAAGCTCAATCTCATTGAAATGATTTTGTTTTGGCCCATTGGGCTTATAAATCCAAAAAAATAAGTTAAATTTTTTGTTTTTTTCGGGTCCGCGGAATTTTTTTCCGCCGAACCGCTCCCGAATTTTTAAAATTCGCTCCTGGAGCGTTTTTTAATGCCCGGGAGCGATCAGGGAGCGATCGCTCCCCTATCGCTCCCGGGCATTAAAAAGCGCTCCGGGAGCGCAGGAGCGATCGCTCCCTGAAGCGCTCCCTCACAGACCAGGGAGCGCAAATTTTTTTACGGGAGCGCGCTCCCGAAAATCGCTCCCGTCCGGGAGCGATTTGGGGAGCGCGCTCCCAACCCGCTCCCGCCCGGAGCGCGCTTCGGGAGCGGGTTCGAAGGGGGGGGGGGCGCTCCCCCGCATCACTGCAGTAAACTGAAAATTTCTACAGAACTAGCATTTTCATTGACCAGGCCTTTCAGAGAACATTATTTCCCTGTGTACTATCCCATACTTAGGGGTCACAGTGGAAATGGAAAAAGGGTTCCCTGAATTCCAGCAACTATTGCACTTGTTTGGTATGTGTGCCCATAGACTAAACTAGCTCCCATTGCTTGTCGTTGAACATTTGGACATGTGATTGAATCCACATTCCGTGGCCATAAATAAAATAACTTATGACAAAAAGAATGGAATGGTCCCAAACCGATATCCTCTCTTAGCAGCATACCCATGACAGCTCGCTGACCAAGCTGATGGAAAACAGATGAACACTGAGATAATAGTTGTCTCGGCTACTACAATTTGGACAGAAGAAACTAGACAATGAAGTAGTTGCAGATGTCTAAATAAAAAAGACGCACTGTAACTAAGACATGCCGTGACAATCATTACAAATTTTGTGTCCTATAATGGAAGCAAGTACTCAATACATATGGAGTCTCAGCATGTACCCGATACATATGGAGCCTGGGCATTCAATCAATGAAGCAAAATATTTCACAAGGCCTAAACAGTCAAATACATAACTAAAAGGAGGACATTCCAAAGCAAACTACAAAATTGTAAACAAACTCGGTTCAATACTTCAAACCAGGTTAGTCCATTTAAGTACAGTTCACTATTGAAATTCACAAAGTACACTCTATCAAAGGCAATGACAAGCCACTAACCATTTCATCAAACCAATTCCAAATTATTACCGTGAAGAATATCGTTGAAATTTTTCTTGGGGTCACTTCATTAGTTGCAAGTTGCGACACACTAACTGCTAAAGGCAATTCCATTTTAGATTGATGAACTGGTGTATCTAATCAGGATCTGCAATACACTAAACCCTAACCAAATGTGTTTTCAGAGAAACACCTGGTATGCTAATGGGAATTCGACCATTCAGATCACTTCATTAAGCTGAATTGCCAAATCTGTTTCAGATAGCTTGCTAGTGCACTATTACCGAAGTCACCCCTACAGTTCATCCATTGATAGTCTGCTGCTACAGCGATATCTTTACTGCAGAATATGTCAGCTTCATGCCAAACTTTTTTTAAGACATCATGCAATGGTCTATTGCCCTCTTGGGGTGTGCCTAGTCCCTCCATGAGGGTGGTAAATGTAGTCATGTAGTTATGAGGCCTCTTGGACTGCTATCTTTCATCACTTTAAATAACTTATTAAAATTACCAACATTGCAAAGTCCATCCATCAATGTGCTGTATGTAACATCATCAAGGCTCGAGGCATACTCTGGAATCTCATAAAATATCTGTTAAACTTTGTCTTGCCCGTGATGCTTACAGAGTCCATCTATTAATGTTGTAAAGCGAACTAGGTCAGGCATGCAACCTTTCTCCACCATCTCTGCAAGGAGCTCCCTGGCTTTTTCTAGATTACCCACTTTGCAAAACCCCTCTATAAGTGTATTATATGTGATATCATTAGGTTGATCACCTATTTCAGCCATAACATCTAACAATTGGAGAGCTTCTTGAAACTTCCCTTCTTTGCAAAGACTAGCAATAAGAACATTATATGTGATAACACACAGATTGTTCTCCTTATCTAGCATCTCATGAAGTACTTTGGTGGCCTCCTTCCACTGCCCTTCCTTGATGAGGACAACGATAAATGCAGTGTATGTGACAACATCAGGGAATATGTTCTTGTTGTGCATTCCATAGAAGAACTTCCTAGCCTCCTCCAACTTGCCTTCCTTACAGAAACCATCAATAAGCACACTGTATGTGACAACATCAGGGCATATGTTTCTGTCTGACATTTCATAGAAGAGCTTCATAGCCTCCTCCAACTTGCCTCCCTTACAGAAACCATCGATACGCGCATTGTATGTGACAGCATCAGGGCAGATGTCTCTGTTGGACATTTCATAGTGATAGAAGAGATTCCTAGCATCCTCCAACTTGGCTCCCTTACAGAAGCCGTCAATAAGCACATTGTATGTGACAACATTGGGGTATATGTTTCTGTCGGGCATTTCATAGAAGAGCTTCATAGCCTCCTCCAACTTGCCTCCCTTACAGAAACCATCGATAAGCGCACTGTATGTGACAGCATCAGGGCATATGTTTCTGTCTGACATTTCATAGAAGAGCTTCATAGCCTCCTCCAACTTGCCTCCCTTACAGAAATCATCGATAAGCACATTGTATGTGACAGCATTTGGGCAGATGTCTCTGTCAGACATTTCATAGAAGAGATTCGTAGCCTCCTCCAACTTGGCTCCCTTACAAAAGCTGTCAATAATCACATTGTATGTGACAACATTGGGGTATATGTTTCTGTTGGGCATTTCATAGAAGAGCTTCATAGCCTCCTCCAACTTGCCTCCCTTACAGAAACCATCGATAAGCGCACTGTATGTGACAGCATTTGGGCACATGTCTCTGTCGGACATTTCATAGAAGAGATTCGTAGCCTCCTCCAACTTGGCTCCCTTACAGGAGCCGTCAATAATCACATTGTATGTGACAACATTGGGTTATATGTTTCTGTCAGGCATTTCATAGAAGAGCTTCATAGCCTCCTCCAACTTGCCTTTCTTACAGAAACTATCAATTAAAGCAGTAAATGTAATAACATCGGGGTTATGCCCTTCTTTTAACATCAGATACAGTAGTTGATTGGCCTCTTTGAGCTTACCTTCTTTGCAGAAACAATCAATTAAAGCAGTAAATGTAATAGTGTCAGGCTCATGACCCTGTTGTAGCATAACAGCTATCAATCCAAAAGCCTCGTGAGTTTTCCTCTCTTGCAGAGCCCAAGTATTAGGGTACTGTATGTAAAAAGATTAGGAAGCTGTCGTTTGTTCACCATTTGATTGAACAGTTTGACAGCATCCTCCATCCTGCCCATCCTGCAAAGCCCTTTGATGAGGGCTGAATATTACGACATTTGGAATATAGCCATGTGTTTCCATTCCTTCAAACACTTTGAAAGCATAATCCATTCTACCTGTTTCACAGTGACAGTTGATAACAATGCTCAGAGAAATGAGATTTGGAATAATGTCTGCTTCAACCATAAGTCTGTAAACACGCAATGCTGATTGATGTCGGTTCTGTCGGACTAGGCTACTTAACAAAAGATTGCAGGTGGTGATGGTGGGATTAGATTTAGCTGAAAGCAGATGGCTGAAGATCTCCACTGCCTCCATAAGCCTGTTGGTCTGACAGAGTGTTTTAATGTGCGAGTCGCCACTGGTATTCAAGGTGTGGAAGGAGCGTTGAGAATTCTTCCTGCCCCATATGCAAAGCATAGACCTCCTTGCAGGCGCCATCATCGCCATTGGGTTGAGGTAAGCAGATGAGATTGAAATTGCTTTCCCTGTGACGCGCTCTGGAAGCTCTAAAGCCTGTGGAATTAGACCAACCCAAACGAGCATTCAAACATCAATCCTGTGCAAATACATCAATTATTGCCTCAAACATGTCAACCAAATTATCATAGTCTGGTAACTTTGGATGAACGTTAATCACCCTTTGTTGCCCTCTTCCTTGATTACTCCAATTCAAATTTTGTGGAGGAAAAAATTGTACGTTACAAGTAGGTTAATGCTTTTCATATCTAGGAGCTGGGGTTTTATCTGGGTGCAGTAAACTGAAAATTTCTACAGAACTAGCATTTTCATTTACCAGTCCTTCCAGAGAACAATATTTCCCTGTGTACTATCCCATACTTAGGGGTCACAGTGGAAATGGAAAAAGGGTTCCCTGAATTCCAGCAACTATTGCACTTGTTTGGTATGTGTGCCCATAGACTAAACTAGCTCCCATTGCTTGTTGTTGAACATTTGGATATGTGATTGAATCCACATTCTGTGGCCATAAATAAAATAACTTATGACAAAAAGAATGGAATGGTCCCAAACCGATATCCTCTCTTAGCAGCATACCCATGACAGCTCGCTGACCAAGCTGATGGAAAACAGATGAACACTGAGATAATAGTTGTCTCGGCTACTACAATTTGGACAGAAGAAACTAGACAATGAAGTAGTTGCAGATGTCTAAATAAAAAAAGATGCACTGTAACTAAGACATGTCGTGACAATCATTACAAATTTTGTGTCCTATAATGGAAGCAAGTACTCGATACATATGGAGTCTCAGCATGTACTCGATACATATGGAGCCTGGGCATTCAATCAATGAAGCAAAATATTTCACAAGGCCTAAACAGTCAAATACATAACTAAAAGGAGAACATTCCAAAGCAAACTACAAAATTGTAAACAAACTCAGTTCAATACTTCAAACCAGGTTAGTCCATTTAAGTACAGTTCACTATTGAAATTCACAAAGTACACTCTATCAAAGGCAATGACAAGCCACTAACCATTTCATCAAACCAATTCCAAATTATTACCGTGAAGAATATCGTTGAAATTTTTCTTGGGGTCACTTCATTGGTTGCAAGTTGCGACACACTAACTGCTAAAGGCAATTCCATTTTATATTGATGAACTGGTGTATCTAATCAGGATCTGCAAACCACTAAACCCTAACCAAATGTGTTTTCAGAGAAACACCTGGTATGCTAATGGGAATTCGACCACTCAGATCACTTCGTTAAACTGAATTGCCAAATCTGTTTCAGATAGCTTGCTAGTGCACTATTACCGAAGTCACCCCTACAGTTCATCCATTGATAGTCTGCTGCTACAGCGATATCTTTACTGCAGAATATGTCAGCTTCATGCCAAACTTATTTTAATACATCATGCAATGGTCTATTGCCCTCTTGGGGTGTGCCTAGTCCCTCCATGAGGGTGGTAAATGTAGTCATGTAGTTATGAGGCCTCTTGGACTGCTATCTTTCATCACTTTAGATAACTTATTAAAATTACCAACATTGCAAAGTCCATCCATCAATGTGATGTATGTAACATCATCAAGGCTCGAGGCATACTCTGGAATCTCATAAAAGATCTGTTAAACTTTGTCTTGCCCGTGATGCTTACAAAGTCCATCTATTAATGTTGTAAAGCGAACTAGGTCAGGCAAGCAACCTTTCTCCACCATCTCTGCAAGGAGCTCCCTGGATTTTTCTACATTACCCACTTTGCAAAACCCCTCTATAAGTGTATTATATGTGATATCATTAGGTTGATCACCTATTTCAGCCATAACATCTAACAATTGGAGAGCTTCTTGAAACTTCCTTTCTTTGCAAAGACCAGCAATAAGAACATTATATGTGATAACACACGGATTGTTCTCCTTATCTAGCATCTCATGAAGTACTTTGGTGGCCTCATTCCACTGCCCTTCCTTGATGAAGCCAGCAATAAATGCAGTGTATGTGACAACATCAGGGAATATGTTCTTGTTGTGCATTCCGTAGAAGAACTTCCTAGCCTCCTCCAACTTGCCTTCCTTACAGAAACCATCAATAAGCACACTGTATGTGACAACATCAGGGCATATGTTTCTGTCTGACATTTCATAGAAAAGCTTCATAGCCTCCTCCAACTTGCCTCCCTAACAGAAACCATCGATAAGCGCATTGTATGTGACAACATCAGCGCAGATGTCTCTGTCAGACATTTCATAGAAGAGATTTGTAGCCTCCTCCAACTTGGCTCCCTTACAGAAGCCGGCAATAAGCACATTGTATGTGACAACATTGGGTTATATGTTTATGTCGGGCATTTCATAGAAGAGCTTCATAGCCTCCTCCAACTTGCCTCCCTTACAGAAACCATCGATAAGCGCACTGCATGTGACAGCATCAGGGCATATGTTTCTGTCTGACATTTCATAGAAGAGCTTCATAGCCTCCTCCAACTTGCCTCCCTTACAGAAACCATCGATAAGCGCATTGTATGTGACAGCATTTGGGCAGATGTCTCTGTCGGACATTTCATAGAAGAGATTCGTAACCTCCTCCAACTTGGCTCCCTTACAGAAGCCGTCAATAATCACATTGTATGTGACAACATTGGGGTATATGTTTCTGTTGGGCATTTCATAGAAGAGCTTCATAGCCTCCTCCAACTCGCCTCCCTTACACAAACCATCGATAAGCGCACTGTATGTGACAGCATTTGGGCACATGTCTCTGTCGGACATTTCATAGAAGAGATTCGTAGCCTCCTCCAACTTGGCTCCCTTACAGAAGCCGTCAATAATCACATTGTATGTGACAACATTGGGGTATATGTTTCTGTTGGGCATTTCATAAAAAAGCTTCATAGCCTCCTCCAACTTGCCTTTCTTACAGAAACTATCAATTAAAGCAGTAAATGTAATAACATCGGGCTTATGCCCTTCTTTTCACATCAGATACAGTAGTTGATTGGCCTCTTTGATCTTACCTACTTTGCAGAAACCATCAATTAAAGCAGTAAATGTAATAGTGTCAGGCTCATGACCCTGTTGCAGCATAACAGCTATCAATCCAAAAGCCTCGTGAGTTTTCCCTCTCTTGCGGAGCCCATGTATTAGGGTGCTATATGTAAAAAGATTAGGAAGCTGTCGTTTGTTCACCATTTGATTGAACAGTTTGACAGCATCCTCCGTCCTGCCCATCCTGCAAAGCACCTTGATGAGGGTACTGAATATTACGACATTTGGAATATAGCCATGTGTTTCCATTCCTTCAAACACATTGAAAGCATAATCCATTCTACCTGTTTCACAGTGACCGTTGATAACAATGCTCAGAGAATTGAGATTTGGAATAATGTCTGCTTCAACCATAAGTCTGTAAACATGCAATGCTGATTGATGTCGGTTCTGTCGGACTAGGCTACTTAACAAAAGATTGCAGGTGGTGATGGTGGGATTAGATTTAGCTGAAAGCAGATGGCTGAAGGTCTCCACTGCCTCCGTAAGCCTGTTGGTCTGGCAGAGTGTTTTAATGTGCGAGTCGCCACTGGTATTCAAGGTGTGGAAGGAGCGTTGAGAATTCTTCCTGCCCCATATGCAAAGCATAGACCTCCTTGCAGGCGCCATCATCGCCATTGGGTTGAGGGAAGCAGATGAGATTGAAATTGCTTTCCGTGTGACCCACTCTGGAAGCCCTAAAGCCTGTGGAAATAGACCAACCCAAACGAGCATTCATACATCAATCCTGTGCAAATACATCAATTATCGCCTCAAACATGTCAACCAAATTATCATAGTCTGGTAACTTTGGATGAACGTTTATCACCCTTTGTTGCCCTCTCCCTTGATTACTCCAATTTAAATTTTGTGGAGGAAAAAATTGTGCGTTACAAGTAGGTTAGTGCTTTTCATTTCTAGGAGCTGGGGTTTTATCTGGGTGCAGTAAACTGAAAATTTCTACAGAACTAGCATTTTCATTGACCAGGCCTTTCAGAGAACATTATTTCCCTGTGTACTATCCCATACTTAGGGGTCACAGTGGAAACGGAAAAAAGATTCCCTGAATTCCAGCAACTATTGCACTTGTTTGGTAAGTGTGCCCATAGACTAAACTAGCTCCCATTGCTTGTCATTGAACATTTGGATATGTGATTGAATCCACATTCTGTGGCCATAAATAAAATAACTTATGACAAAAAGAATGGAATGGTCCCAAACCGATATCCTCTGTTAGCAGCATACCCATGACAGCTCGCTGACCATGCTGATGGAAAACAGATGAACACTGAGATAATAGTTGTCTCGGCTACTACAATTTGGACAGAAGGAACTAGACAATGAAGTAGTTGCAGATGTCTAAATAAAAAAAGATGCACTGTAACTAAGACATGTCGTGACAATCATTACAAATTTTGTGTCCTATAATGGAAGCAAGTACTCGATACATATGGAGTCTCAGCATGTACTCGATACATATGGAGCCTGGGCATTCAAACAATGAAGCAAAATATTTCACAAGGCCTAAACAGTCAAATACATAACTAAAAGGAGGACATTCCAAAGCAAACTACAAAATTGTAAACAAACTCGGTTCAATACTTCAAACCAGGTTAGTCCATTTAAGTACAGTTCACTATTGAAATTCACAAAGTACACTCTATCAAAGGCAATGACAAGCCACTAACCATTTCATCAAACCAATTCCAAATTATTACCATGAAGAATATCGTTGAAATTTTTTCTTGGGGTCACTTCATTAGTTGCAAGTTGCGACACACTAACTGCTAAAGGCAATTCCATTTTAGATTGATGAACTGGTGTATCTAATCAGGATCTGCAATCCACTAAACCCTAACCAAATGTGTTTTCAGAGAAACACCTGGTATGCTAATGGGAATTCGACCACTCAGATCACTTCATTAAGCTGAATTCCCAAATCTGTTTCAGATAGCTTGCTAGTGCACTATTACCGAAGTCACCCCTACAGTTCATCCATTGATAGTCTGCTGCTACAGCGATATCTTTACTGCAGAATATGTCAGCTTCATGCCAAACTTTTTTTAAGACATCATGCAATGGTCTATTGCCCTCTTGGGGTGTGCCTAGTCCCTCCATGAGGGTGGTAAATGTAGTCATGTAGTTATGAGGCCTCTTGGACTGCTATCTTTCATCACTTTAGATAACTTATTAAAATTACCAACATTGCAAGTCCATCCATCAATGCGCTGTATGGAACATCATCAAGGCTCGAGGCATACTCTGGAATCTCATAAAAGATCTGTTAAACTTTGTCTTGCCCGTGATGCTTACAGAGTCCATCTATTAATGTTGTAAAGCGAACTAGGTCAGGCATGCAACCTTTCTTCACCATCTCTGCAAGGAGCTCCCTGGCTTTTTCTAGATTACCCGCTTTGCAAAAACCCTCTATAAGTGTATTATATGTGATATCATTAGGTTGATCACCTATTTCAGCCATAACATCTAACAATTGGAGAGCTTCTTGAAACTTCCCTTCTTTGCAAAGACCAGCAATAAGAACATTATATGTGATAACACACGGATTGTTCTCCTTATCTAGCATCTCATGAAGTACTTTGGTGGCCTCCTTCCACTGCCCTTCCTTGATGAGGCCAGCGATAAATGTAGTGTATGTGACAACATCAGGCAATATGTTCTTGTTGTGCATTCCATAGAAGAACTTCCTAGCCTCCTCCAACTTGCCTTCCTTACAGAAACCATCAATAAGCACACTGTATGTGACAACATCAGGGCATATGTTTCTGTTTGACATTTCATAGAAGAGCTTCATAGCCTCCTCCAACTTGCCTCCCTTACAGAAACCATCGATAAGCACATTGTATGTGACAGCATCAGGGCAGATGTCTCTGTCGGACATTTCATAGAAGAGCTTCATAGCCTCCTCCAACTTGCCTCCCTTACAGAAACCATCGATAAGCCCACTGTATGTGACAGCATCAGGGCAGATGTCTCTGTCGGACATTTCATAGAAGAGATTTGTAGCCTCCTCCAACTTGGCTCCCTTACAGAAGCCGTCAATAAGCACATTGTATGTGACAACATTGGGGTATATGTTTCTGTCGGGCATTTCATAGAAGAGCTTCATAGCCTCCTCCAACTTGCCTCCCTTACAGAAACCATCGATAAGCGCACTGTATGTGACAGCATCAGGGCAGATGTCTCTGTTGGACATTTCATAGAAGAGCTTCATAGCCTCCTCCAACTTGCCTCCCTTACAGAAACCGTCAATAAGCACATTGTATGTGACAGCATCAGGGCAGATGTCTCTGTCGGACATTTCATAGAAGAGCTTCATAGCCTCCTCCAACTTGCCTCCCTTACAGAAACCATCGATAAGCGCACTGTATGTGACAGCATCAGGGCAGATGTCTCTGTCGGACATTTCATAGAAGAGATTTGTAGCCTCCTCCAACTTGGATCCCTTACAGAAGCCGTCAATAAGCACATTGTATGTGACAACATTGGGGTATATGTTTCTGTTGGACATTTCATAGAATAGCTTCGTAGCCTCCTCCAACTTGCCTCCTTTACAAAAACCATCAATTAAAGCAGTAAATGTAATAACATCGGGGTTATGCCCTTCTTTTAACATCAGATACAGTAGTTGATTGGCCTCTTTGAGCTTACCTTCTTTGCACAAACCATCGATAAGCGCACTGTATGTGATAGTGTTGGGCTCATAACCCCGTTGCAGCATAACAGCTATCAATCCAAAAGCCACGTGAGTTTTCCCTCTCTTGTAGAGCCCGTGTATTAGGGTGCTATATGTAAAAATATCAGGAAGCTGTCGTTTGTTCACCATTTGATTGAACAGTTTGACAGCATCCTCCGTCCTGCCCGTCCTGCAAAGCCCTTTGATGAGGGTAGTGAATATTACGACTTTTGGAATATAGCCATGTGCTTCCATTCCTTCAAACACTTTGAAAGCATAATCCATTCTACCTGTTTCACAGTGACAGTTGATAACAATGCTCAGAGAAATGAGATTTGGAATAATGTCTGCTTCAACCATAAGCCTGTAAACACGCAATGCTGATTGATGTCGGTTCAGTCGGACTAGGCTACTTAACAAAAGATTGCAGGTGGTGATGGTGGGATTAGATTTAGCTGAAAGCAGATGGCTGAAGGTCTCCACTGCCTCCGTAAGCCTGTTGGTCTGGCAGAGTGTTTTAATGTGCGAGTCGCCACTGGTATTCAAGGTGTGGAAGGAGCGTTGAGAATTCTTCCTGCCCCATATGGAAAGCATAGACCTCCTCGCAGGCGCCATCATCACCATTGGGTTGAGGTGAGCAGATGAGATTGAAATTGCTTGCTCTGGAAGCCCTACAGACTATGGAAATAGACAAACCCAAACGAGCATTCATACATCAATCCTGTGCAGATACATCAATTGATTAATCCTCTTTATTTTCGGTCGGCCTTTCCCATCAATCCATGAAGATATTTAGCCCTTTCAATATGGAAGTCGTAGCCATTATTTATTTTAGAAATAATTTTACATTCATAATCTCCTGACCTTTCTTAGTAGTAATGGTATCATGGTACATAAGGATTCTAAATCACCACTAATTTATTAGTGGAATTATGTAGCATCTTTTTTAATATTGGAATTATTCTAAATCAATCCATGTTACTATGATAAGTTGGTAGTAAAATTTGACTTTTTTTTATTATAAATGATTAGTTGTGAGGAAAAGAAGAGAAGATAGTATAGGTTTATAGATGGTGAGGAAGAGAAGAGGAGTATATTTTTTTTATAGTTAATATATATATATTTTTATTATCTTTTTTTTTATATTATTTTTAGTGTTTTATAAAAAAAATTAAGCATTAAAGTTACAAATAAAATTATTGATTTCTTTTGGTTCTTAAAAAAACTATTATTATTATTATTTTTATTTTTTTATTTTATTCACTTATCTACAATAAACATATTGAATGTTAATAGTTTAAATTAATGTAATTACTTAGTAAAATAAAAAATTTTGGGCTATATAAGTGAAGTTTATGGCTATGGAGGTTGATGGTGATGCAAGAGGATATAGTTGATAGTGGAAAGGACCCCATGCTAGATCAAGGCATTGGTAAATCAATTAATTACCACTTTAAGCATTAATAAAAAGACAACTAGAAGGAACTCTAAGAAGAATCTTGCCAACAAAAGACAAGAGGGAGAGGAAGAGAGATGCATATAGGGAGTTAAAATGACAAGGATGATTGGCCTCTAGTTTATCTCAACAAGGCCAATGCTACCTATAAGCCCAAGCACACTAATTGAGAGTAGCTAAATATAATTATTTTGATGTAATTGTAGATGATATAAATAACTACTCTTGTAATTTTGTAATTTGGGTATGTAGATTTTCACATTTCAAAATCATATTGCTTATTGATTTTGAAGTAAAAACAGTGTGACCAGAACTTTGATATGTCCAAAATTTTGGTCACTGATTTTACTCCAAAAACAATAAGCAATATAATTTTGTTATTGTTAAGGGGTTGTGGAATTATGTTTTTTTACTGTTTATTTTAATGTTGACGGCAATTCATTCCAACACCAACAAATTTAATACCCAATCAATCCTCTACATTCTTATGTTTGAATGGATTGAATGGTTGGTTTGTATTCACAATGATATTTGTGAAAACTCATTCATTCGCCTCAATTTTTGTAATTTAAAAATGTGACTATAATGCCAGCATGGACACAAGAGCCATGGTTGGTTGATATAATGTGCTTTAAAACATTTAAATTTGATTTCTAAGTGAAAGAGGGGATGATTGTAATGTCCCCAATTAAATTAATTTTTCTTAGATGAATTTCTATTTTTGCGATTGGTTGTTGGGAAATATTTTGGCATGTACACTTAGGAAAAGTGGGTGGAGGGAGTTCCCACTTAATTTTTGGAGAGATGGAGGACACCAGCATTAGAGAAAATGAAATATTAAATTGGTAATGAGATGTGGGGCCACCCAAAAAGGGGAATTCAAACCCCTTAGGAAAAACGAGCTAGGGAGAAGGAAGTCGAATGGGTGGGACCCAAAAGGAGAGAAAGGGGGAAAGCAAGATAAATAGGAGGAAGAGGAATCATTTTGTGGGGCTTTTGAAAAAATAAATTTCTGATTTAGATTACTCTTGAGCTGCTTAGCCAAGACTACCAATGCTGCTTAGAACAAAGAGATTTTTGAGAGGAAATCTCAGCTCTTTTTTCGATGGACTTAGAGTGCCACCCTAGGGGAAATTTTCATATTTTATTGGAGAGGAGACTGTTGGAGTTTGTGGTTCATTTTCATCCAATCTCATCCAGTTCGAATCTCTAGGAGGACACAGGGCCAGAAGTTCGCACCACTGATTTGAGGAGTTTTGGAGGACGCAGGGCGAGAAGTTCCACTAGTTTGAGTAGTTTCTAAGGGAGTTTCAGTTGAAGAAATTATGAGAAAAATCTCCTAAGGGTGGATGAGAATTTGTGGTAATTTGTAGATGTGGGGTCTACATTTATACAGATAACTCAAATTCGTCCTCTAGGGCCTGCACAATAATTTCCTGGGAAAAAATTGTGGGCCAGATTTGCAGTAAAGAGGAGCTAGCGGAGCTGGGGTTTTAGGCCTAAATTTCCAAGAAAACATTTCTGAATTTTTCCTATCCATTTGGAGGAAGGAAATAAGGGTAAATTAGCAATTAGTCTTTAAGGGGGGACGCAAAACCAGTGGAGTAGGGTGTAGCACCGATTTTGGGTAATTCTGGGAGGTCAGAATTAGCCCAAAACATTTCTGGGATTTGTTGGTGAGGGGTCAAGGAGTCTGCTCCTAATTTTGCAGAATTTTGGGGGGTGTTTTGGTGCCCCAAACAACATAATTATTTGGTATTCAGTGGGGAGGAGTGAGCTTAAATTTTGGGTCCTAGGTGGTCAGTAGAATTTGCCAAAACTCTTTCTAGGTTTGTGGTGGAGAGTCCAAGATTAATTTGGCAAAATTTCCTGAGCACTTTTGGAGGTTCAAACAAGGGTTTCTTCCAACCATACGTTGTAGAATTTCCAGGGCCAACACAAAGCTTGAGGAGAAATCATTTCTTTACGTCCCTGGCAATGTTTTTCTCACCTGGAATTGTCTAGCTTTCTTTGGCAAGCCCAAGTGCACACATTCTATATATTTGTATTGTCCTCTTCATAATAAAATGCTCAATTTGGCACAGTTCTAGTGCAATTTTATGGGTGTTTAATTGTTGTCTAAATATTTATGTGTTGTATGTGTATTTTTCTTTGTTTATCACTTTTATTTCCTTTCTGTAACATTACAATGACCTTTTGGATCCAAATGTCTTACGGATTTTTCTTGCTGGGAAGCCACGACCCAACCCTAATCTTAGATGATGAAGTCAAGAAACTATCTTTTGCAACTCTGATGAGCCAACTCATTAACAGTTAATTTATGAGATGTGATTGGAAGTAATGGTGTAGACTAGATTGAAGCCAGTTACTAGTAGTTAATTTATTGGATGCACATTTATGAGATATGACTAGAGGTGGTCGAATGGAGGAAATGATGACCTTTTCTCCTAGCACATCAAGGAGACAAGCAACGACCTCTCAAACACACAGACATATGCTGGGAAGAATTATATATGAAGCCATAACTAAAGAAGTTGGCTCTAGTTGCTCATTGGTTAGTTGGTTCTCATGGGCTCTCACTATTTATCATAGAAGAAAAAGTGGTGTTTGAGCTTGAGTAAGTGATGTCTAGGAGGTAAAGAATATTGGCTAAAGGAAGTAATGTCGAGGAGTAAGCAATATTGTCCCAAGAAAGTGATGACGTGGAAATAAAGAATATTGACCCAGGGAATGTATTACTAGGGAACTAAAGCATGTATCAATACATGTATGGTTAGTGTGCCATGTGGACCCACATGTGGCAGTGGTGTGGCACCATGTGAACTAGGCATGGCCATGTGGGTGCCACGTGTTGAAAACCATAGATTTTATTCTTCGCTATCAAAAACCTTGAATCTCACTGGGTCGGTGAGATAATGGGACTAGGTCCAGTATTTAATACCCAAAATTAAAATACAACTATTTAAAACAAGTCACTCACTCATCAATCATCATTAATTTCTATGTTAAGACAAGAAGGAAAAGCAGTGAAGTCAAAGGAGAGAGAATGAGGTAAAAGGAGAGATAAGATGAAAAATTTTCAACCCTAGTTTTGAGAATTTTCTTGAAGTATTGTAGGCCTGAAATTTCAACAGTCAAAATTTTAGGAGTTGACTAGATTTCAAATGTTAAACTAGCATTGAATTTTGTTGACTTTGACTTGATTGGATGAGACTTGGAGGAGGGTTAACTTGGTTCTTTGTGGAAGTGTTGGCCTTGGTCTTGGGTCTTGGACATTTCACTTCGATCTGATTCTATAAGAAGAGGATTATTTGGGTTTTCCCCCTTGTGGGGTTTTTCCCTAGCTTGGAGGCTACATCTTTGTGTTCTTTGTCTCTTGTGATCTTCATGTTTTGTACTTTTGGTAATTGCTTGATGAATAAGAAGAACATAAAATGTATTAGAGCCAACAAACATTCACAAGTAATCATCATGATAGATAAATTAACCCTAATCTACTAGCATCTTAATTTCTCAACACTAAAATTATGCCTAGGCTAAAACCTCAAAACCCTAATGTTGCATTGGATGTTGATATAACCAAAGTTTTGGCTATAGTAAATGTACAAATTCATATTTTGGAGATAGCAAAGTTGGGGCCTCAAAGGAGGCAAATTAGTAAGGCTTTCAAATTTGAAGAAGGGCCCAAGGACCCTTTAGTCATTTTACAAAACATGTATATTGATAAGAAGAATGGAGGAAATGAACCATTTTTGTTGTCCTTGGTGATCAACAATCTCATCTTGCATAATTGAATGCTTGATTTTTATGCCTCTCCAAATGTAATGCCCTAGTTTTGAGAATTTTCTTGAAGTATTGTAGGCCTGAAATTTCAACAGTCAAAATTTTAGGAGTTGACTAGATTTCAAATGTTAAACTAGCATTGAATTTTGTTGACTTTGACTTGATTGGATGAGACTTGGAGGAGGGTTAACTTGGGTCTTTGTGGAAGTGTTGGCCTTGGTCTTGGGTCTTGGACATTTCACTTCGATCTGATTCTGTAAGAAGAGGATTATTTGGGTTTTCCCCCTTGTGGGGTTTTCCCCTAGCTTGGAGGCTACATCTTTGCGTTCTTTCTCTTGTGATCTTCATGTTTTGTACTTTTGGTAATTGCTTGATGAATAAGAAGAACATAAAATTTAATAAAGCCAAAAAACATTCACAAGTAATTATCATGATAGAGAAATTAGCCCTAATCTACTAGCATCTTAATTTCTCAACACTAAAATTATGCCTAGGCTAAAACCTCAAAACCTTAATGTTGCATTGGATGTTGATATAACCAAAGTTTTGGCTATAGTAAATGTACAAATTCATATTTTGGAGATAGAAAAGTTGGGGCCTCAAAGGAGGAAAATTAGTAAGGCTTTCAAATTTGAAGAAGAGCCCAAGGACCCTTTAGTCATTTTACAAAACATGTATATTGATAAGAAGAATGGAGGAAATGAACCATTTTTGTTGTCCTTGGTGATCAACAATCTCATCTTGCATAATTGAATGCTTGATTTTGATGCCTCTCCAAATGTAATGCCTTTGAGAGTCATTTCTCGATTGGGGATGGACATCACCAGGCCTTAAAAAAATGTGTGTGGTTTTGATTCAAAATCTACACCCGTCAATGGCCTTATGAAAGATGTCAAGGTGTCTTTGGTAGCTAATAAAGATATATTTGTGTCGATGGATATTGTAATCATTGATGAGCCTGATGCTTAGTGTATGTTATTATCAAGAAAATGATGTGCTTCAATTGGAGGGAAATCACAAATGGACTTTTCATATGCGATCGTACCTACCTTGCTAGGACACCATTTGTTTTGTATAGAATACCGCAAATGCTTTGGAAAATATGGATTCGTTTGCTATTTTTTATAGAATCGGATGTGTTCTAGCCACAAAATTTGGTGGAGATGCTAGAATGCATGAGATATCCAAAACCCAGAAATCGTTTCCAGAAATTCTACCTAGAAGTGTCTCAATTAGATTATTAGCCGATTTTTAAATATTTCCTAAGTCTAAACTTAGGGAATATGGTTAATTAATCACTATTAATTGAGATAAGGGGAGAATAATCTAGAAACTCACTTGTATAGATCCATAGATGATCCTATCCATTGATTAAGTTTTAATCTTGATGATTAGTGCTCCAACAATGGATAATAAGAGGAGATCGACATGGTGATGGAGAATACACTAGAGTTACTTGGAGAATTTCATTTTCCAAAGTAGCACTAGTTAGGTGTGGAATAGTTTGAGCTTAGTGAGGTAGAAGAGTGTTAAAAATGGCAAAAATAAATTCCAATTTAATTTGTCCTTGAATTAAATTGTGAATTAAAATCGAGTTCTATTCTCATAGAAACTTATAAATAGTTAATTAAGTTAAATTGACTTAATTGACTTAGGAAATTCGAGTTGGAAGTCTATCTAGAGTCATGTAAGTGTGACCCCTAAATTTTAGGGGTCCAGATTGATTTCAAGAGTTGTAATTAAATATCTCTGTCCAACTGAGTTATAGTCAGTTAAACTTGTTCTAATTGTTGGAGGAACTAGTAGAGGTCTAGTAGTGAGTTGGTGCATCAGTGCATCCTCAGTGCGACACCAGCTAACTAAAGTTTCACTCATAAATAACTCATGCATGTCGGTTCAAAGGAAGACCCAGTTGAGACTAGAGTACAGGGACAGTGTACTATCAGTTGTATAATTTTTTCCGAGTTGTACAAGTTAGGATATTTCGACACATAGGAAATAGTTAAGTTCAACTTGGTCTAGTATAGAGTTAGGTATAGAGTTAGGTAAAGTGTGTTTCTTTACCGTTGTACATTTTGTAACTTACAATCCGACGGTCACGATATGTAGTGATCCGACGGTTCATTCTCTCCTCGGTATTACCGACACTTGATCCGTGGCTTGACACCCGATTGGTCCATGAATTCTATTTAAAGCGCATGGAGGGTCATTTGTAGGTTAACCGTGCATGAGAGAAGCTTATGTAAATTTTCATTCTTTTATTAATAAATTGCCTGTAGTAGCCACGTTGGCGCAGGCCGTGGACTGTTTCCCTCTCTGAGGGTTTTAACCACGTCAAAATACTGGTGTATTGATCTGTGATCTGTTTGTGAGCGGTGTCCTTTTGGTGTTCTGTCTGAGGAACTTACCCTGTAAATTCCTACATGGTATCAGAGCTATTTGAGGCCCGCGTCCATTGGTGATCCAAATCTGAAGCCGGTAGAACTGTATGCGGCTGTCGTTTCCTAGATCTACTGTTTCTAACTGCTTTCGGGCCGAGAGGACTACTCTGTTGTGTTCAGAGCATCTGTTCCAGTGAGGAACCCCTTTTGTTTCACGCGAAAAGGTTTCCGGTAGCCCTATCTGCGTCATTTCTAAGATCTAGAGGTATACAGTCTTTATTTGTAGTTTACTGTTATTTTCCCTCTGCTTATTTCGGTTTCAATTTATTTAGCTTTTTTTTAACCGGATCTATAGCTTTCATTTCTGCGTATGCTCTTTGCCCAGCGACTCTGTGCGATCTGGGCAAATCAGAAACAGAAAAGAAGGATTTTTTCTCATGCATATGCTCTTTTCCCTGCACCTTAGTGTGATCTCGGAAAATCAGAAACATTGAGAAAAATATTTAGTTTTTCGGCTAAATCTAACTTTGAGCCGCAAGGTTCAATTTTTTTTAATATTTAATTTTTTGGGTAAAGCTAACTTTGAGCCATAAGGTTCGTTTTTCTTTGCATGTCCGTGTTAGGTTTTGTGTTTTGTGTTTTGTAGGGAAAAAGAGGTTTCT